>JAIUZE010007587.1:0-54437 GCA_022085475.1 Heliosperma pusillum | reverse complement strand
TAGATATGAGGCGATCTGATATTTGATTATGATTTATATGCAATTAGTCACATGATAGGAAGTTTTTCCGTGACTGTTTGATTATATGGTTGGTGTCGTGTTGACTAAGTACCCATAGAGAATTATGAGTAGATGGCGTCTTGACCATTCTAATTCTAGATGAGTATCTTGGACAATGACATTGATAGGCCCGTACTGTCTTTAACGAGTATATAGTTCATGGTTAATAGCTTTTGTGTCACGGCCTGGGGGGCTTATCTCCAAGTCGGGGCATGGCATCCTAAGAGTTCCGCTTTGGGAAGGGAGCCAGCTTAAGTACTAGCCATCTCTGCTTAGGGGGGTCGCCTAGTAGAGTTTCTCATAGACGGTTATGTCATGGGACGGGGAATGGAATAGCTGTTGTCGCTAGGTCTGATCAGTCTAGGACTAGGATGTTTTCCTACCTTGTGGTATAGCCTCGAGTTACAGAAGTCGACTATTGACTGTCCTAAGAACTTATGCCTGTTTGTAGACGTATTGGTCTTTCATGTTTGTATGATGCTATGAGTTTTAGAAGGTGAGATGCAAGCCGGCTAAGATTGATAGAGTTTGGATTACCGATTGTTAACTGATTCACATGATTACGTGTTGATTAGGGTTTGAGTGTATCATGGCCACGTTACAGGGTAACCTCTGGGCTAGCATACCAGCTTCCCTACCTCTTGTTATATTTTATTATCGGTTTCACATGATAGCTTTCATATGATAGGTTATATGTTAGTTAATTGTTTCATAACATGAAAAGCATATCATATATGTTTAAGTTTTGTATTTTCCATATACATTGCTTTTATGTTATTCATGTTTCATTAAACTTGACATTTCGTGGCTGGGAGAAATCGGAGTTACTCCCCACTGACTGTGGCTTCCGTGTTTATATTTAATGCGGTCGAACAGGTGGTGATGCATATTTTGGGTACATGGACGAGCTAGCGAGCGAAGTATTTACCTTGGACCTATATTCGGTTCATATTTTGTATATTATTAGACACTCTTTTATTTCCGTATTTATACGGGAGATATGTCTCCCGTCTTGTATATTTCTTTTGTATAATATTATTTACGTTTTGTAACGACCCTTTTTATTTCAGACACCTTCATTATGTATTTAAATAATTTTTTTTCTTTCCGCAAATTTGAGGGTGTCACACTTTTACTTGTTAACATTTTGGAGAGACTTCGTCTCTTGATGTAGTATTATTCGTACTTTAGTTTGTAATATTTGACACTGCTCGTATTCTTTCCTTGCATGTATAAAATTTTTTAAAACTTCATATTTCCGCTATATAATTCACATGCTTGTTTGTTTTATATTTCCGCATTCGCGAGGGTTGTCACAGTTGGTATCAGAGCCTTATCGCTCCCGACGCACACACGTGAACCTTAAACTTAAACTACTTGACCTTGAAATAATAAATGAGAGATGGGTAGACTTAAGGACCTAAGGTGGTAGTCTTTGGTGTACTTGATGTTTGTTAGGTTCTAACTTGTTTGTTGATTGTGTTGATTGATGTTATGTTTGTTTGTATCTACCGTCTTAAGGTGGATCATTGTGTTACCTAGAAGAAGTATACTCTACCGAAGATTTGAAGATTTACAAGCCTAATTGAAGTGTATTTCTTCTTCATCTATGAATTCTCTCGTCCTTATTGTATTATGCTCTCTTCCTTCTATCTAAGTGCTTCTTTCTCTTCCATCTTGTTTGCCTCTTGGAAATTACTCTTGATAGTTCATCCATCTTACCATTGGTATCCTTACCTTCCTCTTGTAACATTTTTGTGGATGCCATACCCATTTGTTTGTGGTATATTAGACTTGGTCGGAAGAACTTTGAATTTTGTGGAATATTAGTGTTTGTTAGAATGAGTTTTGTGATTTGAGGAAAATGGAGTAGATCTAAATTCACCCTATATTGATGATTGGTTGTAACTCTAAGGAAAGGTAGTAAGATAAGTTTGATGATTTTAATGCTTGATGCTTGTCATGACTTGTATGTAAATAGTTCATGATATTCGATGGTGTAAGTTGAATGAGTTGGCTAGGACTTCTTAACTCATTAATAATTTAATCTTTTGGACTTAAAAGTGTAGTATTGTTTTGAAGACCATGCTTATGATATGTCTAAGTGGTGTAAATGAGAAGCTTGAAATGATATCTTGAGGTGCGAAATACTTTTGAGGTTAAGCGACTTCTTGTGCATGGCTTCCTATTGTGTGTTTGTGAGTTTAGGCTTGGTGGAAAAGCATTTGGCTATAATTCTTGGATTTAAAGATATGATCTTATCTTATGGTATCGGAGACTCGTTTGAAGTAGTAAGGTTTCGTTGTAAGTTGAACCATATTACTTGAAGATTATAGATATGAGCGAGGTTTGATGATGAGAGCTATGATGGAAATACCTTAGGACGTTAATGATGATGTTTGACTTGAGGTCGTACTTTGTTAATAATGAACTCGTGGGCTATATGATATTGATAATGACGTTTTGTTCGGTGTTCTACCTTATGGCCATAGGAGTTGAAAAGAGATTAGTATGGAGAATCCTTATTGGTTCTTCGGTTTTTGAAACCTTTGGGAATGTGTCAAATTATGGAGTTGAGAGAATGTTATTATGTTTGAGTTGCAATTCCGCAATTGGGAATCCGTGTGATAGGAAAGGATGGATGAATTGGGTTGGAGTCGATTTATCAAATCCAGGTGTACCTTACTTTGATGATTGTACGTGGTACGATGGTCCCTTGTAAGAGACCTTTGTTTGGGATGAGTTGCTTTACTATCACCCTAAGTCTGAAAGGAGAAACTTTGTGGATTAAATCTTAAACCTTTACTCGTGCCATCATCCCTTTTCATCTCCATTCTTGAATGTTTTTGTCAAGATTGATCTTTAAGAAATTACAAGCTCGTACTTTCTTTCTTACTCAGATATCTTCATAACCCTACTATCTGCTTTGTCTCTTCCTCAACCTCGTTTTCCTTTTTCGCCTTCGCCTTTTTCATCTTATCGTAGTCGTTAGTGACGCTTCCTAATGTTACTTGTATCTTGTTCTTTTATCCCTACTCTCTTGAGAGGTAGTTTTTCTTATTAGCTAACGTAAGGGTTAGTAAGTGTGTTTTGAAGAAGTTTCGAATATGATACCTAACCGTCCTATTAAACTAGTTTCATGTTTAAATGATTATAAGGAATTGAGGATAAGCTTAGGATGAAACTCTTCTAGTGGTTTTAGGCTATGAAAGCTTGATGTTGCAATATCATTTTGAGGATCGAAATAAGCATAATGATAGTTGGTAGTTGTGGTCAAGAATTTTAGTGATTCTTTAAGTGTTACTTGGGAAATTGTGGTCTTTAAATGTTGGACCCTAACGGGAATAATTACCTTGTGGAATTTGGATTGGATGACCAAACTTGAGGAATATCGTCATAAGCGAAAACCGATGTATTGAGAGTTTGAAAGAGCTAAATAAATTGATGAACGGTCGCATTGCTCTATGATTGGCAAAAGTTAAGTGAAATGAGATTTTGAGACTAATCTCTTTTGAGGTTTTGTGATTCAACTTTTGAAGATGAGAAGGTTCATTGTTAATAATTGAGGGTAATGAATTTTGGAATAAATTGGATCAAAGGATTTCATAGTAAGCCTCTTTTACCTTGTGGTTGTTAGTGATCATGTTTCCCTAGATAAATATTTCGTTGGTGGTTTCTGGTAAGAGTTTTGATGGAGCTAAGAAGATTAGAGTGCGTAATAAATCTTTCATGTGGTTTGTTAGTTGTGGAGTCTACCGTGCCGATAGACCTTAGTAGATTCTAATTAGATTTGAATAATTGGGATTTGTTACTCGAAGTTTCGTGATTATGGAATATTTTTGTAGGATTTCTGATGATTGAAAATGATGAGTTGCAAATTGGGTAAATTGCATTCTTTTGAGGATTTGGTTTTTTAGTAGATTTAGTAATGTCGAACTCTTGTAGATCTTCCTGCTGACTTCATCGTGATCTTCCTATCCCTAGGAATTCGATTTGTTTTGTTTTTGCGTGTTTTGTATATATTTTTTTATCGTGATTTGTGAACTTTATATTCGAGTCACTCTATGTACGTATAATGTCTTGTTATTTGATTTTATCTTTGAGAAAACCTTCAAATTTTCATATTATATTTCTAATTTAACTTTTTAAAGAAGTCTAAAGATGGTTTGTGTACCCTCTTTTTGGAGAAAATGGATTTCTTTTGCTTTTATATTTGGATTTTACGTTTGGTTGGATGTTTGCACTTGTTATTGGAGACGTCTGATAACTAGTCCTGTACTGACTACCGTTGTTTTGAATTTCGATTTCTCTATTTCGACTTTAATTTGATTTGGATAATTTAAGTTCTCGTTCGCGACGGGCACTCTTGTGATTCGTAAATAAAGCTTCGCGCTTATGAAAAATATTCCTTAAACCATTTTCGAGATGAACCTCGTTTCATAAATATTCCCCTTATAAGAGTTTTCGTATTAATTTTGAAAACCGATTCTTGTCCTTAATACTTTTTTTTTCTACTCTCAAGTTTCGAGGACGAAACTTTTTAAAAGGTGGGGTGATTGTAACACCCGGAAATGTACCCTATTTTTCTAGTAGAAATATTTTACGAGATCTTTTCAGCAAATTTAAGTTTTAATTTGGAATTTTAAGTTTCGAGTCGAATTTAGAATTTCCGAGTTCGTATTTGGAATTTCCGAGAAATTCCATGAAAATCCCTTCTTAAGTCGAGTTTGACTTTTCTTGACTTTTGAGTCGAGTTTGACTTTCTTGACTTTGGAAACCATCTTTGACTTTTCCTTACTTATACTCATACTCCTTAACCTATTTTTCCTACACAAAATCAAACAAACACATTTCTTCCTTCATAAGAAATCCCAAACCCTTGTTTCCATCCATTTTTCGATCTTTGAATCATCGTAACTTCTTCGTTACTTGATAGAATTTACGTAAGTTCGTCTTATTCTTCTTCCCTAACCTTCCTCTATCCGTATTGATATTAAAATCATCGTCTTTCTCGCTTTTCAATCTTTCCGTCTTTCTCAAGATGAACTTTATTCATCTTTTTACGATCTATTTGTAGGTGGTCACCTCCAAGATCCCGACAAATACTATTACCTTATTGAAGAGGAGCTTGACGAGTAGGGAAGACGCATAAAGGTAACGGTGAAGGGTTACTCGGTATCACTTACGTGTTTTACATGTTTATATGCTAGAAATCGTATTTAGAATACGATTAGGAAGATTAGGATTCATGCTATGATTAATGAATGATGTTATATGATGAATATTGATGATGTATAATGATTGTTGATGATTATTTGAAGTACATATCAGAATTGGATTGAATTGGTTAAGTGAGCAAGGCTCACGGGTGAAGAGGTGTTCCCAGCCGGTCGACCGGCCGCCGGTCTGACCACCGGCTTGGAACACATCAGTAACATTTTTGGGAAACTTGGTTTTTGCATGATGAGGTGCTCCAGGCCGGCCTACCGGCCACCGGTCCATCCACCGGCCTGGAACACATCAGTAAGTGATGTTGAATTTTTGGTATGGTGCTCTGTGCCGGTCGACCGGCCGCCGGTCGACTGACCGGCCCAGACCTCATTTCTCTGTTTTTGGGTTTTGCCTTGTGTTCTGAGCCGGCCCACCGGCCACCGGTCCCCTACCCGGCCTGGAACACGGCTGTATATTTTTCCTATAATTTCTAAAACTCGTAATTTATAATAGTTCGTATGATCCGTTTACCGTATAATTTTACGTAGTGACTTATAATATTCATGTTTTGGATATATGATTTCTTATTCGCTTGTATCACATGTTTCGTGACGGTTTTCGATATGTCCCACTTTGAGTCGGTTTTTACAAATGATACGGTTTGAGCACGGTTTTGTCTTGTGCTTTGTACTCTCATATCCTTGGCTACCTTCCCGTTCGTAAGGCTGGAATGTCGGAACGGAGAGGTATCCTACTGCTTAAATGCATGTGTTAGTGGGCATACGACGACGTTGTTGGGAGTTGAACGCTATGCGTTGATCGACCCGGCCGTCAAATGTTGTGTACTTGCGAGGTGGTGTTATTTGCATGTAGCGTACCGCTTGTTATGAGGCTTGGCTCTTTTCCGCCTCTTTCGTGAATTGATCTACCGATTTGGGGTACGCGGCATATATATTGTAAACGAGTCTTGGATGCTACGAAAAGCTTTATCGCATGTCGCATCGGAACACGTTATTCACAGATCCTGGCCCAGGTTTAGCTAGGAAACGGGATATTATTATCGTCGATGCTATCCAGGAGGAAAATTCGCTACATATACGAAATGAGCATAGGTATGAGTCAGGGACAAATGCTTTATCCCGGGATGCCTTGTTACATACTTGATCATGACCACGTTATGTAGTGCGTGTCTTAGTGAGAGATGTCGTTGTGTCGTTCTTTGAATGCGTGATTTCATGATATTATTCATGGTCATTGCATGATTGGACACCGTCAATGTCTTGGTTCGTGAATGGATGATAATATGTTGGATTTATGGTGATCATCGCATGACTTGATTTGGTTTGTCTGTCGAGTCTCAATCTTATCAATCTTATACCGCTAACGGTGAGATGCAAGCCCTAGTGAGCGTATTCGGTTGCCTAAGAGTGTTTCCCCCGAGTCTTTGTATAGCATGATGGATTCGATCTTGTACTTCATATGCTTTTATCATTATATATTGGACTGCCTATCTATTCTTATCGTATCTCACATGTATATCTATATATGCATGATTTTACTTTTGTATTTCCTTCTATGTACGTTTATTGTGATATGGCTGGGAGAACCCGGAGTTACTCCCCACTGATTGTGGCGTTCATGTTTTTCATGAATGAACAGGTTGCTTGCATGGATGGCTTTTTGCTTGACATTTTGGGTTCGGGTGTGAGCTAGCGGGCGTTGTCCCTGGATTAAAACACCTCTAGACGATTTTAGCTAGTTTTCTAAACACTTGTTCTTTGTTAACATTTTGAGAGACTCCGTCTCTTTGTTGTATTCCATACTTAGTTTGAAATATTTTGACACTCCTCGTATTTTATATCTTGCATGTATAAAAGTTTTTAAAATATCGTATTTCCGCAAATTTCTTCACATGCTTGTATGTTTTATATTTCCGCATTCGCGAGGGTTGTCACATTTTCAACTCATATAGCCCACGAGCTCATTATTATCAAAGTACAACCTCAAGCCAAACATCATCATTAACGTCCAAGGTATTTCCATCATAGCTCACATCATGGAGTCTCACTCTTATCTATGATCCTCAAGTAATATGGTTCAACTTACAACAAAACCTTACTACTTCAAACGAGTCTCCAATACCATCAGTCAAAGTCACAACCTTGAACCTAAGAACAAGAGCCAAATGATTTTCCATCAAACCTATACCAAAATCTCACAACAGCACTATATGACATCACTTACCCCAAATGCAATTTCCACCTCCAGAAATCATTCGAAGCTTCTCACTTCTACTAAATTCCAACATAGACATGATCCACGAGGCAATCCCAATATTATCAAACTGCTATGTCCGGAAGATTGAGTCACCAACACGCTTAAAGGTCCTAGTCAACTCATTCAACCTTACACCATCGAATACCATGAACTATCCACACACAAGTCATGGCAAGTATTTATACACTAAAATCATCAAACATATCTTACCACACTCTTCGCAAGGCTACAAACTCTCAACACTATGAGGTGAACTTAGACCTACACCATTTTCCTCAAATCCCAAATTCATTCTAATCGACACTAAGATTCCACAAGGTCCAAAGTTCTTCCGACCAAGGTTTATATACCACCAACAAACTGGTATGGTACCCACAAAAGGTCACGTGAGAAAGTTGAGGGTAAAAATGGTAAGATGGAGAAAACTATCAAGAGTAATTTCCAAGAGGCGAACAAGTTGGAAGAGAAAGAAGAACCTAGATAAAAGGAAGGGGAAAAGATACACTAAAGTCAAGAGAGATCATCAATGAGGGAGAATTACAGTTCAAATAGGCTCGCCGATCTTCAATCTTCGGCCACAGATACTCCTTCTAGTCAAGACATGGCTTTACTTGGTATAGTAGATCCAAGGATACATAACATCACTTAACACAATCAACAAACAAGTTAGAACCTAACAATCAATAAGCGCACTAAAGACTACCACCTTAGGTCCTTAAGTATACCCATCTCTCATTTACTATTTCAAGGTCAAGTAATTTAAGTTTAGGGTTCACGTGTGTGCGTCGGGAGCGTCTTAGGCTCAGATACCAACTTTGACAACCCTCGCGATAGAGGAAATAAAACATAACAAGCATGCAATTTCTATAGCGTAACATACGATATTTTTGAAATTTTTTACATGCCAAAGGAAGAGTACGAGGAATGTCAATAAATACCAACTAAAGTATAAAATACTATAAAGAGATCTAGTCTCTCAAAACGTGATCAAGCATAAAAGTTGTTTAGTAAACTAGCTTAGAACGTCTATGGGTGAATCGTCAAGTCCAACGCCCGCTAGCTCACACCCGATACAAAAATAAGCAAAGATCCAACCAAGCAACCTGTTCATTCATGAAACATAAACGCCACTGTCAGTGGGGAGTAACTCCGGGTTCTCCCAGCCATATCACAAATAACGTACATAAACGGTAATAAACATGTAGAAGCATACTTATATATACATGTGAATTACGAGAAGTATAAATAAGCATTTCAATATATATAAAGCTATAGGCGCATGAAGTACAAAACTGTAAGCATCAGATTATAGACAGACTCGAGGAAGACACCCGTAGGCAACCTTATATTCACTAAGGCTTACATCTCACCGTTAGTGGCATATACTTGATAAGATAGAGACTTGACATATAAACCACGCCAAGTCATCCAACGGTCACCAATAATCAACATATAAACATCCATTCAAACATACGAATATAGTAACAAAATCTCTCATAGTTAATGACACGCACTACCACCATGTACAAAGCAAGTATGATTAATACACGTCCAGGGGATAAACATTTCCCTGAACCCTACACGATAAACATTTTGTATATGTAGACTCATATCCTCCCGGTAGGACGACGATAATAATCCGGTCCTAGTCTAAACCTGGCTAGACACTCGGAATAAACATGTTACGATTCGACATGCGATACACATTTCGCATCCAAGACTCGGTCAACCTTCACGAAAGAGGCGGAAATATCACAAACATCATAATCAAGCGGTACACTACATGCAATGACACCACCTTGCAAAGATACGACATTTGACGGCCGGGTCGATGAATGCATAGCGTTCGCCTCCCAACAACGTCGTCATATCTCCACTAAAACATGCATACAAGCATTTGGGATACATCTCCTCATTCCAACATTCTAGTCTAACGAGCAAGGAGGTATAGCCGGGGAATGAGAGTTCATAGCACTTAACGATTAGTGCTCAAATAAAAACATATGTAAAACCAACTCAAAGAGGGACGTATAAAAGACCGTCACAAAACATGTGATATAAGAGAATGGAATATCATATATTCCAAACATGAATATTTAATGCTATTACGTAAATTAATACGATAAACGAACCATATAAACTATTATAAATGAAAGCATAAGGAAGGAAATGAAAAAAAGATCACAGGGGGTGCCGGCCAGTCAATGGGACTGGCCGCCGGCTACCCGGTTGGCACTTCAGCAACAATAAAAAAACATTGAAAATAAAAGGGAGTCCCAGCCGGTCAAGGGGATCGGCCGCCGGCTACCCGGCTGGGAATTACACAACACCAAGATTACACGAAATGCCAATTTCGTCTCTGCCGCGTTCCCAGCCGGTCGGCAGACCGGCGGCCGGTTGTCTGGCTGGGACTACATTCACTAATATCAAAACACATTAAATGTGTCACTAGACATTTAGTAAACGTCAATAAAAGCATTAAAACAGGTATTGATATCGAGTAACCCTTGAACGTTACCTTTGTGCGTCTTCAATCGATTTTTAAGTCTTCCTCCACTAGATAGTAATCCTTATCGGGGTCTTGAAGGTCTCCACCTTTACAAAGACAACAAAAGATGAATAAAATTCACCTTTGAGAAAGACGGAAAAATTGAAAATGAGAAACAAGGTAGAGGAGGATAAGAGTGGAAGATTATGATCAAAATCAAGTGATTTGAGTGCGCAATGAATGAGTAGTGCGGAGCTTGAGTTTGATCAGAAATGGTGGTTAGGGTTTTGGTGGTTTGTCTGAGGAAGAAGAGGTGAGTAAAGAGGATGAGTGGAAAAATGAGTATATAAGGTGAGTGGAAAAATGTGGGGAAAAGGCCCAAATTTTGGCTTAAGGCGCAACTCACACGCAATTCCGAATAGATTCCGAATACGAACTCGGATTTTCTAAATTAGACACGGAAAACTAAGTTCTTATTTAAATCTAAAATTACGCTAATTAATAACAATATAATATAATTAAAATAAAATAGGGTACATTTGCGGGTGTTACATTTTTTGTCGTTTATGAGAATTTGGGGTTGCGATGCGTATATTCATAACACGTCTATCGACAAACTCGCACCCAGATCCAACAAATGTCTTTTTGTAGGGTATCTTAAGGAAACACTTGGTTATTACTTCTATAACAGTCGCGAGGACAGAGTGTTTGTGGCTCGTGATGCTGTCTTTCTAGAAAACGAATTTGATTCTAAAAGGCAGAGTGGGATAAAATTTGAACTTGATGAAGTTCAAGAGCCACAAACCGAAAATGAAGTGAAGGAAAACGTTCTCTTCTCGTCTGAAACGGTTGTTGTCCCTAGAAGGTCAAGTAGAATTAGTCATCAACCCGACTCTAAGAAAGGCTTTCTTCCAATGGGTCATGGTATCACTCTGAGAAAATCGCAGAGTCCTACTGTCACCGAGGAGATTGAACGCATGTACTGGATCCCTTATGCTTCCGCAGTTGGATCAATCATGTATGCTATGATGGGTACTCGCCACAACGTTGCATATGCTTTAAGCTGGACGAGTCGTTATCAAGCCAATCCAGGTGAGAGTCACTGGATAGCCGTCAAGAATACCCTTAAGTACTTACGAAGGACTAGAGATCCGTTCTTGGTGTTTGGAGGAGAAATTGAATTGCGTATAAAGGGTTACACAGAAGCTAGTTTCCATATTGATAGGGATGATTTAAAATCCTATCTGGCTATGTCTTTGTGTTGAATGGAGTAGTTGTTTGCTGGAAGAGCTTCAAGCAAAGCGTGACTGCGGATTCTAATACAGAAGTTGAGTACCTTGCAGCATCAATGGCTGGAAAGGAAGCTGGAAAGGAAGCTGTGTGAATTCGACAATTAAAGGAAGGTCTAGGAGTCGTCCCCACCACCGCAGATCCAATGACGATTTATTGTGATAACAGTGGGGCTATATTTCAATCAAAGGAACCCAAGTCTAGTAACAAATCTAGACATGTAATTAGGAAATACCATGTAATTAGAGATTACGTGGAGATGAAGAAAATTGATGTATGTAAGGTTGAGACAGACGATAACATCGCTGATCCTCTAACCAAGCCTCTTTCAAAGGCTAAGCATGATGGTCATGTCATTGTAATTGGAAAAAGACGAGTACCTGAATTCCTCTATATTATATGATATGTAATAGTTGAATAATATATCAATGTTTACATATATGATAATTGCATTCATTGTTCGAGTTTTATATGAGCTCTTTATTTTAGTTTGACTAACTATCAATACTTTGTTTTATCTGAATTAGTTTTATGACAAGTTGAACACAATTCAAGTGAACAAGATGAACTTAGTACTATTATCCCTAGTCACTCATATGAGCTAGGTGACGTCTCGTAGTGACTAGATTATAATTTGACCGATGGCTAGTTCAGCGCCATGGGGTCATGGAGATGACTGGTCCTTTACATAGATAGACTGTATGACACTCTCATGTCGGGTAGTGACCTTAATAGGATCCCTTATCAAATTGTTGAAGCCTGATCGTGGCAAAGATTTCGTTTTTTTTTTTGGTAAAATGTGAGCTTTTGTATTATAATACTTTCCAAAACAATTACATCTTCCCAAATTACTTACAAATCTCAACAACTTATACTATAGGAAATATTAAATTTTGTAGCCATTGCTTATCTCCTATTACATTTCTTTCTTTCATCATATGGATTGTTCTACTCCTTATCAAAGTCTTGATCTCCTGAAACACCATTTCAGGTCTTCTAATCTGCATTTCTACACGCCCTCTATTCCGTTCTTGCCATATCGTATACCAGTATGCATTCCTTCATATATAGTATATTTCCAGTTGTATCTTAGACCTTGTTATACTGCCATTTTGCATACATAACCAGCCTTCAATATGATCCCAAACTCTCCTGCTATACTGACATTCAGCAAACAAATGACTATGAGTTTCAGAATACTGCTCACAAAGAACACACATATCAGAATCTGCCAGCCCAATTCTTTGCATCTTAACCCTTGTATTTAGAGCTTCATTCTTGATCAACCAACTGATAAAAGAATGCTTTGGATAGTTCCATTTCCCCCATACTTCCTTATACCATTGTACCTGCTGTTGAAAGCCTTGCAGCCATTGGTACCCTGACTGAATACTGTAACCCTTTGGATCTTGTAACCACTGATTATTAACAAAGCCATCAGCTAACTTCACTCTAATCCTACATATATTCCTCCAGTTCCAATTTGAATCAAGAGGAGGAGTGTAATCATCCCAAACCTTGTCTTTTAAGTAAATATGATGTATCCATTGAACCCATAATCTGTCAGCATTTGTATAAACCCAATTCACCAATTTTCCAACTAAAGCCTCATTCCATATAACAGCTCCATGAATGCCCAAACCACCTTTCTTCTTCCTGCAACAGACATTATGCCAAGCAACTAATGGGGCTCTATTGTACTCCACTCCCCCATCCGACAGAAAATTTCTACATATTGCCTCAATTCTTCTAATAACACCTTTAGGGATTAAAAATATCGAACTCCAATAGTTATGAAGAGTGTTCAACACAGATGTAATGAGAATAAGTCTTCCTGCATAGCTTAGCTTCTTTGGTCCTATATCTCTGATCTTATTAACAATCTTTTCAGTCAAGATTTGACAGTCCTGTCTTGTTAATCTTCCGGCTTGAATAGGTATCCCCAGATTTTTAAAAGGCAGTTGGCCCTCTTGATACCTAGAGATCTGAATTATGTCCTGTTTCAAAGTATCATCCACCCCACTAAACACCACTTCAGATTTGGCTGCATTAACTCTTAATCCCGATGAGGATGAAAAAGTTACCAATGCCCTCATCATTAGCATCATAGACTGCATATCCCCCTTGCGAAAGATTAGCAGATCATCTGCAAACAACAAATAGTTGAGCTTCAATCCCTTACATAAAGGATGATACCTAAAGTACTACTTCTATGTAGCATACTCCAAAATCCTTGTCAAATATTCCATACAGATTGTAAAGATTAAAGGAGACATTGGGTCACCTTGTCTTAGCCCTCTCTTCCCTTTAAAATAGCCAATAGTAGCACCATTCAAGTTAAGAGTAAATGAGGTAGATTTCACACAAGTCATAATCATGCCCTTCGTCTTATCAGGGAAATTAAGGGCATCCAACATCTGCTCAATAAACCCCCATTCAATTGAGCCATAAGCCTTCTGAAGGTCCAGCTTAAACATACACCTTGGTGAAGATTTTTTCTTGTTATACATCCTAACCAGGTCTTGGCATATTAAAATATTCTCTAGGATACTCCTCCCCTTTATAAAAGCCCCTTGATACCTACTGGTTATATCAGGAAGGACCAATGCAAGCCTATTACAAATAAGTTTAGATATGGTTTTATACACTACATTGCAGCAAGAAATACGTCTGAAATGCTTAACACTGGTAGGCCTATCCAGTTAAGGAATAAGAGTAATGACAAATGAATTAATTTGAGTCAGCAACTTTCCAGTCTCAAAGAAATCCAGGATGGCCTCACTAACTTCCTTACCCATCACTCCCCAGGCATCTCTGTAAAATTGACTGCTATATCCATTTGGCCCAGGAGATTTATCCTTGGGAATACTGAACAAGCATTCTTTAATTTATGCCATGGTAATAGGTTTATTGAGTATATTTCAATGATCACTAGTACATCAGTTGCCCCTTCTAACAACTCCAATATTCACATTCTTCACTACAGTACTAGATCCTAACAGCCCTTTATAATAATCCAAAAATGCATTCTGAATTTCAGTACCTCCCACATATCTATGACCATTCTGATCCTCAATCATTAATACCTTATTCATCCTCATTCTTTTGTTAATCACATGATGAAAATAAGAGGTATTATTATCACCCTGCACAGACCACTGCACTTTTGCTTTCTAAAGTAAAAAACTATCCCTGGCTTCAATCATTCCCCTTAGCTCATGAGATAAATCCATCTCCTTAGCTATCAACTCCTCATCCCTGGGATTCTCAATAAGTTCCTTCTGAATGTTCTCCAATAAAGTACTCACAATATTAGTGTTATTTTCAATATCAGAGAAACAGAATTGGTTGAGTTTCTTCAATACAGGTTTAAGTGCTTTCAATTTTTTAATAACTCTAAACTTTTTTGTTCCACCAATCTCCATATTCCAAACTCTTTCCACACAAGCAAGGAATCCTTCAGCTGTCCCCCACATATTAAAGTACTTAAAACTCCTTCTGCCTCCAACTTCATTCCTGCAATCACCCACAGTACATGGGCAGTGATCAAATAGCCCTTCTGGATGAAAGTATGCCTTATACTGATCAAATTGTTCATGCCAATAGTGGTTCCCAATAACCCTATCCAATCTACTTTTCATGCCATATACTTAAAACTCCTTCTGCCTCCAACTTCACATAATAATACACATTCCTGGAATTGTTCCATTTCAGTATCTGAACACTGACCACCTAGTCTTTCCAAAGGAGATAACACTGTATTAAATTCCCCAGCCCATAACCATCCCTCAGAGCAACTTTCTGCCACACCCTTCAGAAACCTCCACAGAGTACACCTTTCCTTAATGTCATTAAAACCATATATCATGGTGAGATAAAACTTCTTGTCATCAGTTTTTGAACGAACCCACATATGAATAAACTGAGCATCATAGGCTAGAAACTGGACATCAAACACCACTGTATTCCACATAACCCAAATTCTACCTCCTTTATGCCAACTACTATTTATGGATATACACCAACCCTCACAAAAACTGGTATGTTTATTTAAAAAGATTCTTAGGTTTTATTTTTGTTTCAATCAAACCAAACAACCCTACTGCATTATTATGCATAAACCATTTAACCACCTTTTGTTTATTCACATCATTGAGCCCTCTCACATTCCAGAAACCAATACTATGCATTAGAGCTTTGTATATCAGGAGGAGGGTCCTTACCACTCTGTCTTATTTCTACCCTCGGAGTCATCCCATTTAGAGCATCAAGAAAAGTATAGCCACCTGAATGTGTAGCTATTTTGATCCCAGTAATACCATCCTGTCTATTCATTCTCATAGTTTGTCTCGCTGGAGTTGCTTGTGCAACCGTTTGCAACGGGGGAAAGATATCCGGAGTAAATATACTCTCTGGCATTGTAACAGGTGTTTGTGGTCCCCCCATCTTTGCAATTGGCCTCCATACTTTCTTTGGAACAGGCGCAATCACCCTCTGTGGACGAATAGTCCTCTTTTTACATTGTATTCCATCATGCCCCATTCCTTTACATTCCGTACAAACAACAGGTCTCCATTCATAATCCACCCTAACATTCACCATTTGCCCAGTCTCATCCAGAAAATGAACTTTGTCACTGAGTTTTTGGTTCACTTTAAGCTCCACCATTACCCTCGCAAAACCCAATCTAGTTCTTTCTTCTTTAGCTCTGTCTCTTTTAACAAATTTTCCAACTAACCCTGCAATCTGAGGTAAACAACGTCCCCAAAACTTCAAAGGAATATCAGTTAATTTAATCCACACAAGAACTATATCAACCTCTCCCTTGACCGATTTCGCCTCAACATCCCAGGGTTTCACCACTACAGGTTTGTTATCAAACAAATAGTATCCAGAACTCAACATTTCTTCCCTCTTCGCAAGAGTTTTGAACCGCACAAGAAAAATATCATTATATAGAAAAGAAATTATATCTTTATCATATGCAGCCCGGACTCTCCTTATATAACCTTCAATAACATCCATGGGCGGATTACTTCCCAAAATATAACCATAAACAACATTATTCCAGAATTCTACCTCATCCTTAATATCATCCGCTGAGAATTGAAGCATATCACCCACTTCCTCATCCTCAGCAATTGACTCCAGAATGGGAATATTCTTTCCTCCATGCCTAAGAAGCCATCCTTCATCAACCTGATCATCCATAACATCGCTCAAATCCAGCTCTTGAACACCAGCCAATTCCCCCATCGATTTAACCTTCCTCGCATCCGTAGATTCTGGCCCATTTTGTTTTATAGAATGAATCTCAGTATTTTGATTTTTCCTGGTAGAAATATTATCAATATCAAATTTATTAGCATTATTTGTAATTTTCTGGTATTTTTTTGGTGATGATCGTACCATTGTTGATCCCTAAACTGCTTTCTATATTATTCTTATGAGTCGATTATTTAGACTGGCGACCATTTACCTGAGTCGGTGTAGTTTCCGATTGACCTTGGTTTTTGTCCTAGGTCGTGACGAGATAGAGGCCGATGGGCATTTTCAAGGTCATGGTGATCTACATTATACAGTGTATGTTGGGTCAACACGAATTGTCCACCCACGTTGGGTATATCTTCGATCTAGTCGAGGAGTAGTGCTTGGAAATGCGTTGCCACGCTCGTAAGAGATCTATGGTAAATTTTTCGGTCAGACAGTTACTCTCTCAGATCGATAAAACCACTCTATTTATATTTTTCAATCGCAAGTGCGACCTGAAAGACACCTTGCGATGAGTGGGAGGATGTGACACAAAGAGACAAGAGAATCGCTAGCATACAACTTGTCGAGTGGGAGATATTGTTGGAGAATGAGTTCTCCGCAATATTATGGCTACATGCAAAACTTGTATCGGACAAGTGGAAGATTGTTGAAGTAAGTGTCCTCCACAATAGTCCATTTGTATTATATATCTCATTTTGGAATATTCGTGGGATGACTAGTATATTGATACTCCACGTCAATTGATTAACGTAAATAAATAACGATCAGCTGACTAGAGTTAAACGTTATTGTCGTATTACGACGGTGATCAACTGACCCCTTTCGGTCACACCTGAAGGATGAGACCCAAATAGAAAACTAATTATTTGTATACAATACATTTTAATTAGTCCGTTACATATATATTTGACATATGTTTGGTTACGAGAGTTATTTATTGGAACTTGAGTTAGAAACTCATTCAGATTAAGTTTATTAGTCAATTATACGATAACTAACTGAATAAATGTTACGTCTTATTTTAATACGATTAAATAAGATTTAATTTATTAACTAATCGTTAATTCACTAAATTAGTTGAAGTTGTGCATATATTTTGAGATAGAGGTAATTAGTTAATTATATATACAAGGAGTTGTAAAATAAATTAACTAGACATTGTGGGACCTATTATATATTGATATATTATTTATTAATTTGAATCATATAATTGTTGTATGATCAAATTAACACTTAATTATACTAGATAATTAAGCATATGATTATAAGTATTTGTGGGACAAATATCAAAAATCAAAATGGACCACATTAGCTTGTGGAGTCTGGATTCATGTAGTGTAAGCAATGATAATTGTTCTTTTCTTTACTTACACTTCAACATGTGATTATGACATGTATGACTCATGAACATGATCATATACTATCGTACACTCTACCACTTTGCATGAGATTAAAAATGAGCAAAATGACCGGCCATATGTGCCTATATAAGGGCATTTTGGTTGTTCATTTCATTTGCTCATTTTTACTTGTTTTTTGCTATTTTCCTCCAACTTCTCTTTAAACTCTCAAATCATCTAATATTCTTCTATTACGAGAGTAGTAATAAATATAATATTAGTTACTTCTTGTCACTATAAATTCTAGTCTAAATTTTATAGTGATAGTTTGGGTTTAATCTTGGGTGCATGTTGGATGAGACTTTCTATATTGAAATTTCATTCAAGGAAGTTCATCCTATTCTTTTAGCTCAAGAACAATAAGTAAATAAGTTTCTTATTGTGACCAAATTTAACCGAAATTTCTCAATGTAAGGAAATTTCATCTTATGTTTATTTATGCATTTATATTTGCATGCATGTTACATAGATCAAAGTTAAATAAAATTAATATGTAATTTGTAAAACTAATTAGAGGAGTCTAATTAGGGTATATGGACTTTCATGTAGTATCAGAGCTAGCTTGTAGCATGCATGCTCATTTTGGGCATTTTTTCTATTAAAGTTATAAGATAACTAATACCTTTGACATTGTCGTTTAGGTCATATAAACGAACGACGCATAAAGAGACTTGTTTTAACGAAACTTCTCAAACCATTTGATTACGAATCCAAAGGTGTATGCGAATCTTGCCTTTTGGGTAAGATGACTCGTGCTCCTTTTACGAGAAAAGGGACACGAGCAAGTGAGGTATTAGGCCTTGTACATATGGATGTGTGTGGCCCAATGACTCTCAAAGCTAGTGGTGGTTATAACTAGTTCATTACCTTTACGGACGATTTGAGTAGATATGGATATGTCTACTTAATGAGGCATAAGAGTGAAGCTTTTGAAAAGTTTAAAGAGTTTCAACATGAAGTATAAAACCAAATGAATAAGAAGATTAAAACCCTACAATCCGATCGTGGTGGTGAATATCTAAATTATGAATTTGATTCACACCTAAAAGATTGTGGTATAGTATCACAATAGACTCCTCATGTCACACCTCAACCAAATGGTGTGTCCGAAAAGAGAAACCGAACTTTATTATATATGGTTCGGTTAATGATGAATCTCACAGAGCTTTCTGATTCATTTTGGGGATTTTCTATCTTAACCGCAATGTTTTCACTAAATCGTAGCCCAACTAAAGCGGCGGACAAGACTTCATATGAGATATGGAAAGGAAAGGCTCCTTATTTGTCATTTATGAGAATTTGGGGTTGCGAGGCGTATATTCATGACAAGTCTAACGACAAACTAGCACCCATATCCAACAAATGTCTTTTTGTAGGGTATCCTAAGGAAACACGTGGTTATTACTTCTACAACCGTCATGAGGAGAAAGTGTTTGTGTCTCGTGATGTTGTCTTTCCTGAAAACGATATTGTTTCTAATAGATAGAGTGGAAGAAAGTTTGAACTTGAGGAAGTTCAATAGCCACAAACCAAAAAAGAAGTAGAGGAAAACGTTCCCTCCTCGTCTGAAACGGTTGTTGTCCCTAGAAGGTCAAGTGGCTAGAGAAACATTTCCAGATGAAGGACGTGGGAGAGGCACAATGCATTTTGGGTATCCGGATTTATAGAGATAGATCCAAGAGGATACTAGCATTAAGTCAAGAAGCTTATATAGATAAGATACTTGATCTGTTCAAAATGAAAGACTCTAAGAGAGGCTTTCTTTCAATAGGTCATGGTATCACTCTGAGCAAACCGCAGAGTGCTACCGTCACCGAAGAGATTAAACGCATGAAGTTGATCCCTTATGCCTCCGCAGTTGGATCAATCATGTATGATATGATGTCTACTCGCCCCGACGTTGCATATGCTTTAAGCATGACGAGTCGTTATCAAGCCAATCCAGGTGAGAGTCACTAGATAGCCGTGAAGAACATCCTTAAGTACTTATGAAGGACTAAAGATTCGTTCTTGGTGATTGGAGAAGAAACTGAATTGCGTGTAAAGGGTTACACAGACGCTAGTTTCCAAACTGATAGGGATGATTTAAAATCCCAATCCGGCTATGTCCTTATGTTGAATTGAGGATTTTTTTGCAGGAAGAGCTTCAAGCAAAGCGTTACTGCGGATTCTACAACAGTAGCTGAGTACCTTACAGAATCAGAGGCTGCAAAGGAGGTGTGTGGATTCGGTAATTCATGGAAGGTCTAGGAGTAGTCCCCACCGCCGCATATCCTATCACGATGTATTGTGATAACAGTGGGGCTATCTTTCAAGCAAAGGAACCCAAGTCTAGTAACAAGTCTAGACATGTATTAAGGAAATATCATGTAATTAGAGATTACGTGGATAGGAAGGAAATTGATGTACGTAAGGTTGGGACAGACGATAACATCGCTGATCCTCTAACCAAACCTCTTTCAAAGGCTACGCATGATGGTCATGTCGTCACAATGGGATTAAGACGAGTACCTGAATTCCTCTAGATTATATTGTGGGAAATATCGGTATATTTCATCATGAAATTTAAGGATTATAACGAAATCATAATATATGAAATGCGAGTCATAAACGAAAAGCATAATATAAAACATAGAGATTAGAATCAACCTCCGGTCCTAGCAATATGGCCTAAGAACAAATATCGAGATCGATATTCTCCTAATCGTTGCACCCAAGCTGCTCTGAGAAATGCCTTTTTCTTGTGCTAGAATGAATACCAAAAATTACCAATAATAATTTTTGTCAGAAGTAATGATAAGAATGTAGAGAAGAAGAGTTTATATCAATCTCTTCTACTCTCTCTTTGACCGTCCAAAAGGTGGAGAAAAAGAGGACTCTTTTTTCTCTACTTGTGTTTAGGTTGTTAGCTTTTCATTTTAATGTATAAAATGTGTATGTCTCATCATTGTCATTTATGTTGTCACATATTAATAAGTCCATACAACATCTTGTCGTCGATTTATTAATACCGGTCTGACATCATTTATTATGACAATATCATATAATATATACATCAATTATAAATAACGTATATTTATAATTAGCTAATTAAATATAACAGTTTATATTTAATTACAATTAACATTTAATTCGTTTAATCTTACATCATTTAATCGTATTAAATAATTACATTATATACATCAATTACGAATTAACATTTAATTCGTCTCAGCTAGTATAATTTAATCGTATTAAATAATCGTATCATCATTACATTGACTAACCTTTTAGTCATATACATCGACTAACCTTTTAGTCATATAAGGCATCAATATGATTATATTTTTCATATAATCATATCTCTCAAACACATCCTTTAGGTGTGACTTTTAGGGACCAGTTGATCACCGCCATTAAATTGACAATAACGTCAAACTTCTAGCAAGCCAACCGTTATCGATAAACGTTAATCAACTGATAAGAATACTAAGTATACCATGTGAACCTGTAAGAGATTTATACACGTTATCACACTAACTTTGGAGGACACTAGCTCCAACAATCTCCCACTTGTCCTTACAAGTGTATGTGCGATAACCGATTCTCATATCCAAAATTTCTCCCACTCAATGTAAAACAATTTGCAAAGTCCGTATTCACAAAGGTCGTATTTTACAAGTGATCAATATCAAGAGTGGTTTTCCCGACTAGAGAGTAACCTAACTGATAAACGAATCATTATTCGAGCATGGCCATGCATTTCAGTTACAACTCCTCGAGTGGCCCTGAGAAATAACAAAACCTGATTAAGGTTGGATATTTTCTTCAACTCGAATCCTGCAGATACAAGCACAGTATGAAATGACCCAGTAAAAATCTGCTTAGCCTCTTGTTACGGTCGACCATGAGAAACAAAACCAAAGTCACCCAAAAACTTCCTTAATCTCAAGAGATAGTCGATAGTCAAAAGAATCGACTCTAGGAACACTATGGACGTCCAATCCACGACCTGGCACCGAATGTTCTTACATATTTAAGACTCCATAACATTGTCACGATGTCCTACGGCGTATCTATAACTCGTATCTGTGATCGATCGGTCAACTGTTTGATTTATGGCTCGTTGAACCCATCATCAATCAACTTCACAATATAATTGCCAGAGTTATCAGCTCATGTGGGCGATTACGGACCAAAACAAATATAATGTAATTCAGTTCACTTTGTGGCGTTCAATGTTGTCGTACAATCCACATGAAAAACAAAATATGAAACAATACGATGATGTTATGAATAGTATATATGAAAAAGATACATTTATCTATTACATATAAACAGCTACTACAACTCAGGAACACGTTTAATTCCCATGGAAATAACGTGCCCTTCATGCTTATCATATTTTAACGGTTTAGTGAGAGGGTCTGCGATGTTGTCATCCGAAACAATCTTGTCTATCACTATCTCCTTTTGCTCCACGTAATCTCGGATCATGTGAGCCTTCCGAAGTACATGTCTAGACCTGTTTCTAGACTTAGGCTCCTTAGCTTGGAAGATGGCACCTCTATTATCACAATAGATGGTGATTGGGTCATTTGAACTAGGAACTACAGTTAGTCCTTGTAAGAACTGACGCATCCATATAGCTTCCTTTGCAGCTTCCGAAGCGGCATAGTACTCGGACTCAGTTGTAGAATCTGCTATAACTCTTTGTTTTTGAACTTTTTCAACTGACCGCAGCGCCATTAAGAGTAAAGACGAATCCAGACTGAGATTTCGAGTCATCTCGATCCGTTCGGAAGCTAGCATCCGCGTAACCGATCGCGCATAGCTTAGTATCTCCTCCATAAGTCAATTCCCAATCCTTAGTCCTTCGTAAGTACTTAAGGATGTTTTTAATAGCCATCCAATGTGTTTCACCTGGATTGCCTAGGTACCGACTCGTCATACTCAATGCATATGCCACGTGTGGAGGTGTGCATATCATGGCATACATGATCGATCCTATGGCTGATGCATAAGGAACACGACTCATGCGCTCGACCTCTTCCGATGTCTTGGGTGCCTGAGTTTTACTCAAATGCATCCCAGAAGTCATTGGAAGGTACCCCTTCTTGGAGTTGGTCATGCTGAACCTTTCAAGAATCTTATCTATATAAGATTCCTGATTGAGTGATAACATCCGTCGTGATCTATCTCTCTAGATACGGATCACCTATATGCATTGTGCCTCACCCAGATCTTTCATCTGGAAATGGTTCTTTAACCATACTTTTACCGAAGATAAGAGAGGAATGTCATTCCCAATCAAGAGTATGTCATCGACATACAATATCAAGAAGACAATCTTACTCCCACTCGACTTGACATACAAGCATGGTTCCTCGACCGATCGAGTGAAACCATTCTCTTTTATCACCTGGTCGAAAAGATGATTCCAACTCCGAAAAGCTTGCTTAAGTCCATAAATGGAACGCTTAAGCCTGCACACTTTCTTAGGATTTTTAGGATCAATGAAACCTTCGGGCTGTACCATGTACAATTCCTCCTCTAAATAACCGTTTAAGAAGGCGGTTTTCACATCCATCAACCAAATTTCATAGTTATGAAAAGCGGAAATCGCTAAGATTATCCGAATGGAACGCAGCATAACTACGGGTGCAAAAATTTCATCATGATGCAATCCTTGCATTTGAGTGAACCCTTTTGCCACTAGTCGTGCCTTATAGGTGTCTGGTTGTCCTTCTACAGAATGCTTTATCTTATAAAGCCATTTGCACTGAAGAGGTCGTACCTTATCAGGCAAATCAACAATATCCCATACGTCATTCTCATACATGGAGTCCATCTCGGATTGCATGGCTTCAAGCCATAGCTTAGAGTCGGAACAGGTCATGGCACCTTTATAGGTAGCGGGTTCGTTACTCTCTAGGAGCAAAATGTCATCTCTATCATTCTCCTCGACCATACCAATATATCTGTTTGGAGGAACTGAGACTCTTCCCGACCTCCTAGGTTCCTGAGAAATATTAACTGTAGCAGAAGTTGAAGGAACATCTTCCTCCATCGGTTGCTCGGTTGTTGGTTCTTAAATCTCCGACAGATCGAAGGATCTATTACTTGACTTGTTCTCGAGAAACTCTTTCTCTAAGAACTTCGCACTAGCCGCAACAAAAACTCGATGTTCGGTAGGCGAATAGAAGTAATGACCAAACATTCCTTTTGGATAACAAATAAAGTATGTCTGGACCGATCGCGGGCCGAGCTTATCGTCGTGTCTCCACTTGACATAAGCCTCGCAGCCCCAAACCCGAATAAAGGACAAGTTAGGGACCGTTCCCTTCCATATCTCATATGGAGTCTTGTCTACAGCTTTAGACGGACTTCGGTTAAGTATAAGAGCAGCTGACAAAAGAGCAAAACCCCATAGTGAATCAGGTACTACCGTGTGACTCATCATGGATCGAACCATATCAAGTAATGTTCGATTTCTCCGTTCGGACACACCATTTAATTGAGGTGTTCCAGGTGGAGTTAACTGTAATACTATGCCACAGTCTTTAAGGTGTTGATCAAACTCATTTGAAAGATATTCGCCACCACGATCTGATCGAAGTGCTTTAATCTTTCTTCCAAGTTGGTTCTCAACCTTATTCTGGAATTCCTTGACCTTTTCAAAGGACTCACTTTTATGCTTCATTAAGTAGACATATCCCTATCTACTCAAATCATCCGTGAAAGTGATAAAATATCTATAGCCGTCTCTTGCGTTGATTGACATAGGTCCACATACATTAGTATGTAGGAGTCCTAATAGGTCATTCGCACGCATTCCAACACCTATGAAGGAAATTCGTGTCATTTTGCCAATAAGACATGATTCACACGTGCCAAATGATTCGTAATCAAATGGGGAGATAGTCCCATTCTCAATGACCTTTTTTACACGTCTTTCATTTATGTGTCCCATACGACAGTGCCATAGATAAGTTTGATCTTTGTCACCAACCTTTACTTTCTTATTATTCACATGTAATATGTATGTGGTTTAATCTAAGATATAAATGCGATTCATGGAAACTGCTTTGCCATAAATCATTTCATTCAAAGAGAAAATACAGCTATTGTCTTTAATTGAAAATGAAAAACCGTCTTTATCAAGTACGGAAACAGAAATAATGTTCTTAGATAAACTGGGTACATAGTAACAGTTATATAAATACAACTCAAATCCACTCGGGAGTTGGATTACATATGTTCCCATTGAGACTGCAGCAACTCTTGCTCCATTCCCGACTCGCAGGTCCACATCACCCTTTTGCGAGAGGTGTGATGTTTTTTAGGCCCTGCAAATGATTACACAGATGAGAACCACAACCTGTATCAAGTACCCAAGTTCCGAAACTTGCATGGTTAATCTCAATCATATGAATATAAGATGACATACCAACAGGAGTGACGCGGCCTGCTTTTATGTCCTCACGGTACACGGGACAGTTCCTCCTCCAAACCCAGTCTTGTGGCAATGGTGGCACTCAATGTCACTCTCCTTGCTCTTTGCCTTGCCTTGTGAGCTACTAGTCTCACCAGGCCCACTCTTACCCTTTCCTGACTTCTTAAACTTTGGCTTCCCTACAGTTAGGTCGCCGTGAGCCTTGCCCTTACCTTTGTTCTTGTTGGAAATCATGAGAACATCTTGGTTCATGCTCCCACTCAATTTCAGATCCTTCTCTGTCTGTACGAGAAGTGAGTGTAGCTCATGAGGACTTTTCCTCATGTCATTCATGTAGTAATTTGCCCTGAAAAGGGCAAAACCATCATGAAGTAAATGAAGCATATAGTCAATGACTATGCTGTCACTGATTTTGCAATCAAGTGCCTCCAGTTTCTCGACATTCTCAATCATATCAAGAATGTGTGGGCTAACCGGTTGGCCCTTCTGGAGTTTCACCTCAAAGAAGCGACAGGTATGCTCATAAGTAACGATTCTCGGTGCTTTTGAGAATTCGTTAGTGAGCGTGGTGAAAATCTTTTTTGCACCTTGGGCAATGAAGCGTCTTTGCAAATTGGTTTCCATTTCAAAGATGAGTACGTTCTTTATCGCACCCACTTCCATAACGAAGTCACTATAAGCAAGTGACTCGTTAGCTCTCGCATTGGGGCCTAGGTTTGGCGGTATTGGTTCAGTCATGTACTTGACCATGCCGTCAGCAATGGCAGCATTCCGTAATGCCACCTCCCAGTCCGCAAAGTTGGTCCCGTCATTCTTCAGTCGTGTGGACTGATTCATGTGGTCCATGAAAGTTTTAAGCCAGGACTCGCGTGCGAGTGTGGCACTTGGCATAGGGACATCATTATGACCTGCCATTTGTTATAAGCAGTATTATCAATATAAAACGAATTCTACACTGCGAAAAAGAAGAAAAAAAATATATAATAAGCATACTCATCGATATGAATTAAGTCTAGTACAAAACTTGATAAATGCGAAGACTCAAGCATTTGTATAATTGACCTCCCTCAAGAATTATATAAATGATCCCAAGACTCAATTATCTATAAATTGATAAGCCAACCTCTTAGCTAATTCTACCTTTAGAATTCTTGGTCGATAAATTTCTATCTTTAGTCCATCATAATCACAAGAAACTCTTCGGATTATAATGTTGAGGTAAAATAAGTCAACACATACTACTTACCCAACGTAGAAGGGGTCATATGGAGAGTAAGGTCCTATATGCCTACCGACGAAGAAGGGATTCATAGTAGTTTGGCCTATAAAGACTAGTCTCAATTTTATGTTTTAGAGGAAGATCCTATCAACTTTATTTTAATTCATTTTAAGTGAACAAAATATCTAGCATGCGAGAATGAATAAACTAAGATGATGGCTTAAAATTCGTGCATTTTAGTAGTAGGTGGTTTGGTTTAGGCGGAATATGATGCACTAACTATCATGTGAAGAAATGCAACAAGAACGAAAAATACGTAAAATTACAAAATCCTAGTGTGGCCTATCTACCAAAATGAACAAAATACAACTTTGGAATCCATCCAGAATTGGACCCGAAAAGCTTGTCTTGATGTTCCATCTTGGTCCATGTAGCGGGAGTGAGCAATCTGATCTCCATCTTTAGTCTTCTCAAATTACATTTAATAAATTACAAAATATAAACCTATTTACATTCTAATTTAAAAACATAATTTCAAAGAAAACAAAAGGAGATTCGAGATCTCAAAATTACATCAAGATCATGTTTCCATCATTATGAAAACATAATCAACTAAGGCCACACTAGGTAATAAAAAGTACAACCAATTGCAAAATTACGTAAATAAACCATTCAACAAAACATTCAACAAAATAAAATGTATCAACAATAAATTAGTCATTCAAGACATAATTCCATAATTATGTAGAGTAATTTATCCAAACCACCTATTTAAATTGATCAAAATTATGTGACAATTCCTAAATTACTGACAATAATTCCAATCAAACATAATCCAATTTTAATTCATATTATCGTATAATATGAATTAATCCAACATTGTTTTAAACCATTTTAAAATAGTTGGGTATCCAATAATTGTGAACTTTTTCACAACAACAATAATACATTGTCAATATAATGCATAAATAAAAAATTCGGCCAAATAAAAAAAACTAAAAAAAACCGAAACAAATTTTTTTTTTTTAATAAAACAGACACGTTTTTTTTTATCAAATAATACATACAAATTAAACATTTTAATTTGATGTTGCGAATATTACAAGATCGGTACAATTATCAACATTCAATCATTATTATACATTGATACAAACAAGATGATTCAATTTAACATTTTAAAATGAATATCTAAATCATGATTAAATCGATTATCATAATATTCGACTAATCATAATTGATTTGAACATCATTAAAATTAATGAATCATGATGCAAAACAACAATTTAACATCATGTATGCCAAAAATATGTAGCAAAAACAAATGTTCATAAACATTCAAAACAATTTCCATTTACATTTTAATTTAATCCTTATTAAATTAAAACATCTAAAAATTTATCATATTGTCATCGTAACATTTTAAAACAACAATATCAATAAATCAAAATGAAAACAAGAATAAAAAAAAATAACACGGCCAAAAAAAATTTTGAGCCGAATCATTAAAAAAAAATTTCAGAAAAATTTTAATTTCATATTTCATCATTTATGAAGAATCATATAAAATAATTTCCTAGCCTATGCTCAGATACCACTTGTGGAAAATATCGGTATGTTTCATCATGAAATTTAAGGATTATAACGAAATCATAATATATGAAATGCGAGTCATAAACGAAATGCATAATATAAAACATAGAGATTAGAATCAACCTCTGGACCTAGCAATATGGCCTAAGAACAAATATCGAGATCGATATTCTCCTAACCGTTGCACCCAAGATGCTCTGAGAAATGCCTTTTTCTTGTGCAAGAATGAAT
This sequence comes from Heliosperma pusillum, assembly GCA_022085475.1. Lineage (NCBI taxonomy): Eukaryota > Viridiplantae > Streptophyta > Magnoliopsida > Caryophyllales > Caryophyllaceae > Heliosperma > Heliosperma pusillum. Next base: position 25,962 of record JAIUZE010007587.1, on the reverse strand, counting down.
ACCAAAAATTACCAATAATATTTTTTGTCAGAAGTAATGATAAGGATATAGAGAAGAAGAGTTTATATCAATCTCTTCTACTCTCTCTTTGACCGTCCAAAAGGTGGAGAAAAAAAGGACTCTTTTTTCTCTACTTGTTTTTAGGTTGTTAACTTTTCATTTTAATGTATAAAATGTGTATGTCTCATTATTGTCATTTATGCTGACACATATTAATAAGTCCATACAACATCTTGTAGTCGATTTATTAATACCGGTCTGACATCATTTATTATGACAATATCATATAATATATACGTCAACTATAAATATCGTATATTTATAATTTGCTAATTAAATATAACAGTTTATATTTAATTACGAATTAACTTTTAATTCGTTTAAGCTTACATCATTTAATCGTATTAAATAATTACATTATATAATTCAATTAGATATAACAGTTTATATTCAATTACGAATTAACATTTAATTCTTCTCAGCTAGTATTATTTAATCGTATTAAATAATCGTATCATCATTACATTGACTAACCTTTAGTCATATACATCGACTAACCTTTTAGTCATATAAGGCATCAATATGATTATATTTTTCATATAATGATATCTCTCAAACACATCCTTTAGGTGTGACGTTTAGGGACCAGTTGATCACCGCCATTAAAATGACAATAACGTCAAACTTCTAGCAAGCCAACCGTTATCGATAAACGTTAATCAACTGATAAGAATACTAAGTATACCCTGTGAACCTGTAAGAGATTTATACACATTATCACACTAACTGTGGAGGACACTAGCTCCAACATATGTGATATGTAATAGTTGAATATTGTATCAATGTTTACATACATGATAAGTGCATTCATTGTTCTAGTTTTATATGAGCTCTTTATTTTTGTTTGACTAAATATCAATACTTTGTTTTATCTGAATTGGTTTTATGAAATGTTGAACACAATTCAAGTGAACAAGATAAACTTAGTACTATTGTCCCTAGTCACTCATATGAGGTGACGTCTCGTAGTGACTATATTTTAAGTCGATCGATGGCTAGTTCAGCACCATGTGGTCATGGAGATGACGGATCGTTTAAATAGGCAAACTATATATAGGACACTCTGTCGGGCAGTGACCTTTATAGGATCCGTTATTAAATTGTCGAAGCCTCGTCGTGGCAGGCATTTCTATATTATTCCTATTAGTTGATTCTTTAGACTGCCGACCATTTACCTGAGTCGGTGTAGTTTCCGATTGACCTTGGTTTTTGTCCTACGTTGTGCCGTGATAGGAGGCCGATGGGCATCTTCTGGGTCATGGTCATCTGCATTTTACATTGTAAGTTGGGTCAACAGGAATTGTCCACCCACGTTGGGTATTAAAATCTTTGGGCCACTCGAGGAGTAGTGACTGGAAATGCGTGGCCACGCTCGGAAGAGATCTTTGGTAGATTTTCTGGTCAGACAGTTATTCTCTCAGATCGCGAAAACCACTCTATTTATATATTTCAATCGCAAGTGCGACGTGAAAGACACCTTGCGGTGAGTGGGAGGATGTGACACAAAGAGACAAGAGAATCGGTAGAACACAAATTGTCGAGACAAGTGGGATATATTGTTGGAGAAGGAGTTCTCCGCAATAGTGTGGCTACATGCACAACTTGTATCAGACAAGTGGGAGATATTGTTGGAGAAGTAGTTCTCCGCAATATTGTGGCTACATGCACAACTTGTATCGGACAAGTTGGAGATTGTGTTTGTGGGACAAATATCGAAAATCAAAATGGACCACATTACCTTGTGGAGTCCGGATTCATGTAGTGTAAGCAATGATAATTGTTCTTTTCTTTACTTACACTACAGGATGTGATTATGGCATGTCTGACACATGAACATGATCATATACTATCGTACACTCTACCACTTTCCATGGGATTAAAAATAAGCAAAATAATGGCTAAAAAATGAGCAACATGACCGGTGAAGATCATTATTTATATACATATTTTATGCTTCCCTTAGACACAATTAACTCGATTTACCGTCTTTCCTTCCTTATTTCTATGCTATTTTAGCTAGAATATAGATTCTGCCGCTTTTGTTATGTTTTAATGCAGATTGGATGCATTTGGAGCTTTTTGAGTTGATATGGAGCATGGCGCAGTTGGAACGGAGAAGGTTAAGCACGAGAATCGAGAATGAAAAGAGAATAAATGAAGAAAAGTGGAGAACGAGCCAAAAGAAGGTATGCTCGATCGAGCAGACTGTACTTGCTCGATCGAGTCGGTCTGAAGGTTGCTCGATCTAGCAAAATATTCTTGGTCGATCGAGCAACCTTGTTTTTCGACGACTTTTTCCTATTTTCCTAAACTTTAACCTAATTAATTAGATTTTTATATTATAAAAGGAAAGCTTGTCTTTCATGCTTTCTTATACTTTTGAATACTTTTAGGCTTTAATTCAGAAACCCTAATTAGTTTACTTTTCCGCCGAATTTGATTCATCAAAGACGATTGTCATTAGTTCAACTTGTATTCGGTATTCTTCAATCTTTCTTCGTTATTCAATTTAATTGCTTTCTAGTTCCTTAATTATTCTTGTTCATCCTATCATTGTTGTTAATCATATTTACTTTAATTATTATTGTTGTATTTTATATCGTTATGAGTAGCTAAATTCCTTTCTAGGCTTGAAAAGGGATCTAGGATTGTTAGAAGGGGTAGATTAATTAATTGAATTGCAATTGCATGGTTATCGTTTGATTATCGTTTTAATTCTACTTGTTTGATTACTGGCCAGGATTAATTAACTAGTCTTGCAAATTAGGATTGACACCGACCGGGTTAAGACTAAGATAGGCTACGATAATTGAATAGAACTCGTTTAATGATAGCGATCGCATGTTAAATTTAAGATCTAAAGGGCATAATTGAATCGACCGATCTTGTGACCTTAGATAACTTTATCGCATGATAGTTGACTACATCCTTACCCCTGAACAATAATTCTAGTGAACCTGAGACCCTAGACTTTTAATCTCATTGTTTTCAACCTTATTAGTTTGTTATTGCTTATTATTAGTTGTTATTATTTGCTATTAGTTATTGTTATTGTTATTGTTTGCCATTAGTTCAGAATTACCAATCAAAACCCAGAAATTGTTACTTAAGAGACAAACCTAGTTTAACAGATTAGAATACTACCGCCTCCCTGTTGATTCGATAACTTGCTTACCGCTGACTATTAGTTAGTAGTTAATTAGGTTTTACTTTGATTAAGCGACTTTACCCTTATCAAATTTGGCGCCGTTGCCGGGGAGGGAACAGTTTTCTATTTGTTTTTACTTAGTTTATCTTTTTCGTCTCAGGGAACCTAAGTTCCTTGAGACCGTTCTCATCCTTTTCTTTAGTTTTTGTTTATGCCCAGGTGTTCTAGGTCCGTTCTAGTGCCCTACGATTCCGAACCAGAGAAGACTCTCTGGTTTAGAAGAAACTTTTGGAAGGAAATTCAAGAAGCGGAAGGCTTGAGTACGCTTGAGACAGTTTACGCCGAATTCATCGCAGAAAAACCATCCTTAGAAGAGGATACACCTATTTCTGCACCTACTACAACCATGCCTACTCTAGCCAGCCATTCGGAGCCTACCGTTGCATCTATTCCCAAGGGATTTCAACTCCCTACTACGGGTAATAGTACTTTTGAGATTCGTCCATATTATATCTCTTTGGTGGAGCGAAACATGTTTGGAGGAAGCCCTACTGAGGATCCTGCTAAGCATATGGAGAAATTCACTAACTATTGTTGCTCTATTCCTTTAACGGGTGGGGTGACACAAGATCAAATCAAGTTGGTGTTGTTTCCCTTTTCATTACGAGACGGGGCAGAAGATTGGTTGAGTGCGTTAGATATGGTTGCACTTGGCATCACCGATTGGAATTCTTTGGCTCTTGCATTCTACAAAAGATATTTTCCGCCACAGAATACCAATGCCATTCGAAGTTAAATCACAACTTTCAAACAAGGTCCCAATGAGAACTTTAATGAGGCATGGGTTCGCTTCAAAAAGCTTGTCAAGTCTGTTCCACATCATGGTTTTGATACTTGGTTCTTATGCAACCAATTTTATAATGGGTTATATGATGATCAGAGGAATTTGTTAGATTCTGCTGCTAATGGGAGATTCCAAAATAACACTACTGATGCCAATGCTTGGAAGTTAATTGATGAGATGGCTACTCACACTGCTGAGTATGGGAATCCTAGGGGTAATGTGAGGAGAGGAGGTACAGATAATGCCATTGTAGCTCAGTTGGAGGCATTAACTGCCAAAATTGCCGAGTTACAAACTTCAAAGTCCTTGGAAAATAAGCAAACGGTTCATGCCATGGTTCAACAAGAGCCAACATGTGAAAGATGTGGTACTATGGGGCATAATGCAGTGGAATGTATGAGTACGGTTGATCAAGTTCTTGCTTTTCAATCCTTTAAGCAAGGCTCACCATACTCTAACTTTTACAATGAAAGGACAAGAGAGCATCCCAATTTCTCCTACCGAAGTCAGAATGTTTTTAATCCTACCCCACCACCACCTCAGCAACAAGGTTCATCTTATGTGATTCCTCAGAATCGCAATTCCCAAGGTAACTTTAACCGTTCTAATCAAGGTGGCCAAAACTTCCAACAACCTCCACCTCCACCACCTCCAAGTAATGATATGGCGGAACTGAAAGCCATGTTGCAGCAGAGTCTTATAATCCAACAAAAGCAAGATGCTCAGATCTCACAACTGATAGCTCATAACAAGATGGTTGACACTCAAATTGCCCAATTGGCAATTCAAAATCCACATAAAGAACCGGGTAATCTTACTCCTCAAGAACACCCTCCACATGAACAAGTCAATGCCATCACTTTGAGGAGTGGAACACATTACAAAGACCCTGAAATCATAAGGGATGAAACCAATGAAAGCTTGGAAGTTGCTGATCAAAGTTCGAAAAAAGGCGAAAAAGAGGCTGAAAACAAGGTTGCTCGATCGAGCAGAACCCCCTTGCCCGATCGAGCAACCCAGAAAATTTGCCAAAATCCTTCTCGGGAAGTTTCTGAAAGTTACAGTACAGAAAAACTCGATCAAGCAACCATGTGCTCGATCGAGCAACCCTTGATCAGGATGAAAAGCCTTCTAATTCATCTTCCAAAGCCAAAGAAGCCGAGCCCATTGTAATTAAACTTCCTTTTCCTCACCGCCAACATAAATCGAAGCTCGATAAACAGTTTGGGAGGTTTATGGAGGTGGTCAAGAATTTGCAAGTGAGTGTACCTTTTACCGAGTTGATTACTCAAGTGTCGGCCTATGCAAAGTTTCTAAAGGATATATTGACAAGGAAGCGGTCCTTTAATGAAGTGGAGACGGTAGCATTTACTAAGAAATGCAGTGCTGTGTTGCAATCCAGATCACCACCTAAGCTAAAGGATCCAAGGAGTTTTTCTATTCCTTGTAATATAGGTTGCTTAGCAATTGATAAAGCCCTTTGTCATCTAGGGGCTAGCATTAGTGTTATGCCATTTTCTATATGCAAAAAGTTAAATATGGGTCAACTTACTGTTACAAACATGACCTTAAAAATGGCCGACCGTTCTATTAAACACCCTTTAGGGATTTTAGAAGATGTGCCGGTTAGATGAGGGAAGTTTTTCATACCAGTTGACTTTGTTGTCTTAGATATGACTGAGGACACCCAAATTCCTATCATCTAGGGACGACCATTCCTCCATACTGCGGGGGCGGTTATAGATGTTAAGAATGGGAGACTTACACTAACAGTGGGGGATGACAATATTACTTTCAACTTAGAGCATTCAATAAAACACCCCATGCTAGAAGAGACATGTCACAGGATCGATATTGTGGATTTGAATGTTGATGATTGTCTCTCTTTATGCTTGAATAGGGATCCTCTGGAGATCGCCTTAATTTCCAGCACTGCTGAAGCTGGAAGCTCACGGAGTAAGGCAGTAGTTGAGATGGAAAAACTGCTGACGGGAAAGGAATGCAAGTTACAAAAGGTGTATAGCTTAGGTAACCCCCCCTAAGGTTACCAAGGTAATGACACCTGAACTTGAACCCGACTGATGAGCAGTAGTGACAGTTGGTCATTACTCCCCCATTTTGCAGTTGGTTTGGGGGAGGTTATTATTCTATACAGCTGGTACTATCTATCCTTGTACTTTCTTCTATTGTATTTTCTTTTAGTTATTTCCCATTCCCTTTTGTTAGTTGTGTCCTTTAGGTTGCTGATGTTGGTTATTGTGTGATTGCTGTGCTGTTAGCGTCATATTAAACAAAATGGTTTCACTCGAAGTGTCGAGGAACCGTGTTTATACATGAAGTTTAGTGGGAGTAAAGTAACTTTTCTAGTCTTGTATGTAGATGACATACTACTCATTGGGAATGATATTCCAATGCTCACTTCTGTAAAGGAGTGGATAGGAATACATTTCCAAATGAAAGACTTAGGAGAGGCCCAGCGCATCTTAGGTATCCGGATCTATAGGGATAGATCTAAAAGGATACTAGCATTAAGTCAAGAGACTTATATTGATAAGATTCTTGATCGGTTCAACATGAAAGACTCTAAGAGAGGCTTTATTCCTATGGGAAGTGGGATCACTTTGAGCAAGTCAGAGTGCCCTACGAAACCCGAGGATATTGAACGCATGAAATTGATCCCTTACGCATCAGCTGTTGGATCAATCATGTATGCTATGATGTGCACTCGTCTCGACGTTGCATATGCTTTGAGCATGACAAGTCGTTACCAAGCAAATCCAGGTGAGAGTCACTGGATAGCCGTAAAGAACATCCTTAAGTACTTAAGAAGGACCAAGGATTCGTTCTTAGTGTTTGGAGGCGAGACTAAGTTACGTGTAAAGGGTTACACAGATGCCAGTTTCCAAACAGATCGGGATGATATGAAATCCCAATCCGGCTACGTTTATATGATGAATGGAGGAGCTGTTTGCTGGAAGAGTTTCAAGCAAAGCGTTACAGCGGATTCTACAACAGAAGCAGAGTACCTTGCAGCGTCTGAAGCTGCAAAGGAAGCTGTGTGGATTTGGCAATTTTTGGAAGGACTAACAGTAGTCCCTACTGCCAAAGATCCTATCACAATTTATTGTGATAACAGTGGGGCTATTTTTCAGGCAAAAGAGCCCAAGTCTAGTAACAAGTCTAGACATGTACTTAGGAAATATCATGTAATTAGAGATTACGTGGACAGAAAGGCAATTGACATTTGTAAGGTTGGGACAGATGACAACATTGCTGATCCTTTAACCAAGCCTTTATCAAAGGCTAAGCATGATGGTCATGTCGTCACAATGGGATTGAGACGTGTGCCAGAATTCCTTTAGATTATGTAATATGTAATAATTGAATGTTGTATTAATTATTTCATAATGGCATTCATTGTTCGAGTTTTATTTTAAACTCTTTTATTTAGTTTGACTAAATTTAATACTTTGTTTATCCGAATAGATGGTTGAACCCTATTCAAGTGAATAGGACGAACTTAGTATTTTGTCCCTAGTCACTCAATGAGGTGACGTCTCGAAATGACTAGATTGTAAGTCGATCGATGGTTGGTTCAGCACCATGGGGTCATGGAGATGACTGGTCGTTTACATAGACAGACTGTATGACACTCTGTCGAACAGTGACATTGTAGAGACCCTTAAATCAATTATTTGATGCCTGGTCGTGGCAGGGTCTTCTATCTTATTCCTATAAGTCGATTCTTTTGACTGGCGACCGTCTATCTGAGTCGGTGCAGTTTCCGATTGGTTTTGGTTGATGTTCTAGGTCGTGCCGTAAAAGGAGGCCGATGGACTTCTTCTGGATCATGGTGATCTGCATCATACAGAGTAGATGGATCAACAGGAATTGTCCACCCACGTTGGGTAAAAACATCTTTAGGCCACTCGAGGAGTAGTTACTGTAAATGCGTGGCCACGCTCGGAAAGAGATCTATGGTAGATTTTCGGTCAGACAGTTACTCTCCCTATCGAGAAAACCACTCTAGATATTGTCAATCGCAAGTGCGACCTGAAAGACACCTTGCGTTGAGTGGGAGATGTGATAAAGAGACAAGAGAATCGGTGACGCACACTTGTGTCAGACAAGTGGGAGATTGTTGGAGTAGGTGTCCTCCACAATAGTGCGCCACATAATAAATCTTATTATGGAATATAATTGGGATAATTATTGACTATATATATGATTAGTCAGTTGATTAACGTAAATCAATAACGGTTGGCTAACTAGAGTTTGACGTTATTGTCGTTTGACGGCGGTGATCAACTGATCCCTTTCGGTCACACCTAAAGGATGAAATCCAAATAGTAACTAATTATTTGTATACGATACAGTTAATTAGTACATTACATATATTCGATATGTACGAGAGTTAATTGTTAGAAATTGAGTTAAGAACTCAAATTCGATTAAACTTATTTTTCAATTATGCGATAATTGACTAATAAATTTATATCTTATTTTAATACGATTAAATAAGATTTAACTTAGTAATTAATCGTTAAATTACTAAATTAGTTGAGGTTTTGAGATAGAGGTAATTAGTTAATTATATTTACAAGGAGTTGTAAAATAAATTAACTAAGCATTGTGGGACCCATTATATATTGATATAATGGTAAAATATTACTTAAAATGTTAAGTACATATTATTTGTTTAATTGAGTCATATAATTGTTATATGATCAAATTAACACTTAATTATACAAGATAATTAACCATATGATCAATAAGTATTTGTGAGACAAATATCAAAAATCAATATGGACCAAACTAGGCCATGATGGCCGGTTACATTGTAGTTACATGGTGAAGATTGTTGTTCTTGTTGTAACTCTTTAGTTAGCATTTGAAAGTGACATAACAAGTAGAAAACAATCATCATCTTTTCTACAACACTCCACTCTAATGCATGTGATCAAATTGAACAAAATAAGAGTCCAATTATGGACTACATGGTCCGGCCAAAAGGCCTTTATAATGAACAATTGTTGTTCATTTTAGACTACTTCATTTTGTGCAATTGTTATACTTCTTTCTAAAATCCTTCTTCTCACTAAAACTCTCATATACTAATATTTCCTAAGTATTACTAGTGTAGTAATATAGTCATAATATTAGTAGTATAATATCTATCTTATTATCTAGTTAATAATAAGGGTAGATTATTTGGGTTTATCTTGGTGCAACTTAGAGGGGATCTTCTACTTTGGAGATTGTTTGTGTTCATCCATATTTGTAGCTCAAGAACAACAAGAAGGAGTTCTTGTTGTGCCCTTTATATTTTCCATATCAATGTGAGGAAATTTCTTCTCTTATATAAATGTCTTTATATTTGCATGCATGTTACATAGATCATTAAATACTAAATTAACAATTAATTTAGCAACTAATTAGAAGAGTCTAATTAAGGTCTATGGACTTTCACTTAGGAAGTATGGCCGCGGTGGGCTTAGAATAATCGGACAGTCGCACCATCTTTCTAATAAGAGAAGTAGAAAGCGGTGATGAAGTATCCTACTCTTCAAGATATTGATAAGTGGCATGAATATGGTTCAAGCTCTCGGAAGTGGAGGCTTAAGAAAGCTCCTTGACGTAACTTAGTCTTCTATAGAAAAGTCTCTCGGGCACGAGATCGAATGAAGTTGGCTCACCCAAACGAGAAGACACGCGCATAATTTTACACCCTCATACACCAAGGTGCCTTACAAGATACCCTTAGCACATGAGAGTGCTACCATCTCGGTTGCCCCGAGGTAATAAATCTCACAACAAGTAATAAAGGCACAACATTTATTTAATCAAAGTTTAATTGTCAATACATAAACCAAACAGATGGCATACCATCTGACCAATAATCCAAATCCACAATGATAAAGTACTAATAAAGAATAACAATGTTTCAATGACTTCTAATAGTTCAAGACTCCACGACTGACAAGCGGAAGCTAGACTGATTATGGTGATCCCATCCTCGTTCCCAACGCAATGCTAATGATTACTTGTGAAACCCTGGTCATCATCCCTCAATGGATCACATCAAATTTTCAAAATAGAAAAGGGTTAGTTTTCACATATACCGACCAACGTACAAGATAAGCACAAAGGAATAGAAACCGGAGGACCACCGCTGCGGTTACCTCAGTAGACTCAAGTTACCATCCCTGCTCTACAAAACCACCTATTGACCCTGGACCATAGTCACATGCGTCGACCTTCCATCTCACTGCAGCGAGATAAACCCGGAACATTAATGCTCACATCCCCCACGTGGCGGGATAACCACGGGGGCGAACTCCAGGTGTGACTCGTCTCCTAACAGGATCACCAAACCATAGTAACCATCGACAACAACCCCAATCTCCATCATTGTCACTAAAGTGACCATCATCATCAATCAAATATCAATAATAACAAATATCAATCAACAATCTTATGCCATAAATTAGCAATGCAAATAGTGGGTAAGAAACCCTACCTTATAGCAAATTCCCCGTGTAGCAACGCAATTAAGCAAGTCAAAAGTGTTCTTCTACGAAATCCCCTCCTATACAAACATAATCATGCAATCAACATCACAATCCTCCCTTTCCCCAATTCAATTAGGGTAATAAACACAATAAAATAAATCATAGTCAAGGATACTTGCCAAGCAATCAATCGACGTAGCCAAAGGTTGGATACGGCACGAGATGATGTAAGGTTTCTTGAGTAATTAGAGAGGATTTGTGAAATAGGGTTTTGTAATTAAGAACGTAAACTGATTTAATGAAAACAACTCCTCTTAATAACCTTTACTCATTCGTCCGACTAATCCACGATTTCTGTCGTACTCGATCGAGTACAACATGTACTTTTGTCGAGTTAAACATGTACTTAATCGAGTACGACTTAATCGGTCGAATGCCGATGTCACTCGGCCGAGTACGCGAGATCAGAATATCACTTAAGGTATTAGCCAAATCCACTTGGTCGAGTGGGCTCTACTCGGCGGAGTACTATATGTACTCAGTCGAGTAAGCCCTACTCGGCCAAGCCCCCTATACACAGAAATAAAAAGTATTACAGTCTTCCCTCCTTAAGAATGAACTTCGTCCACGAAGTTCACAACTCACACTCCTCCACACAAATGCCCCTACCAACTAACAACACAAGACTAGGCACCACCCACAACACATATGGTAACATAAGTAACTACACCACAACAATGCATACACTAAACATATGCCACAACAACACATAACAACACATTTGACATGCACAACAACATTAACTATGACAAGTGCATACTACCCATCAATACTCATGACAAAACTTAGTAAAATACAACTACCTTCTGCCCTCCTTAAGAATAAGGTTACGCCCTCGTAACCTAACATACCTGCAGTAGATGCAAACCCAATGGGCCACCTTGAGCAGACCATGGCCAAGACAAGACAAGACAAGACACAGCTCGAGACATAGGCCAAGACATGATCTAAGCCAGCACAAGCAACACCACACAGACAACAGTCCAGCAGAAACCAACCAACCAGCCTGCAGCGGTCAACTTCCAGTCATCTAAGAGGTTCACCAGGTCATCCCAGCAGGCCCCACTTTGGCCCTCTGCCAAGTCCACATGAAGGTCAATTAAAAAGTCCAGGAAAACGTTTCAAAAGGTTTAGTCTAAGTCCAAGAAAAACAGCCTACAAGGTTCACATCCAGAAAAGAGTCCAACAGGGTATTTTTCACAAATCAATCCAGTTGAGGCTCTCTTTTACATTAGGTCAGGTAGCAGCATGATTAATAAGGTCTCTATGATCACAATTGGAGCCTTGATGAGTCCCAATGCCAAGAAAAGCAGCCAGATAACCCAAGCAGAAGACAAATTGAAGGTTGGCCATTTCAGGAAAACAACAAAACTATTTATGCTTTATAGTTAAGTCTGTCTCTCTACTTTATTGTCTGTACTATTTAGCTGTTTAGCTCGTCCTCATTAGGAGACTTTCAGTCGATGTTAAGAGGTTAGTTGGGAGTCCTTTGCAGCCCTTAGATGAGATTTGCATCCTAGGGTCAGCAAGCTTTTGTAATGCCTATATAACATGCCAGTTGAGCTTTGTATCAAACAAACTATTATTGAATGAATGAAAACAAATCTTTTGGAAATCAAATTCTCAACTCTCAAACTTGTGCTAAAGTCTATAGTTTGAACCAGACCTAGTTATCATTCTGTGCTTGATGTGAATGATAGATTAGACTCTGTTTGGTGTTACTGAATCAACTCTGTGTGTACTGTGAGTTGTTTGAGTTGTGTTGTTCAAGTTTGAGTCTTAATCCTGTGTTAATCTGTTGATTTAGGTCTTGAACTTCTCAAGTTAACTAGTTGCCTTCCCGTGCCAAGCTGTGGAAGCCAATCAAGTGACTATTTCCTTGTTACTTTCAGCAAAACAAACTGTGTCTCAGTCAGGGCCATTTCTGATTGTTTGAGTTGTTTTTTGTGTTTTAAATAGTAAAACACCTCCAAAAATGTTGACAATTATTACAGTATATTATAAAAAATGCAAGTTAGTTGTCACAAAATTTCAGAATTTGATAAGGTCATTTGCTATTTTTAAAGTTGAGTTGAACTCAGTTTGCATTCTTGCATGCGTTGTGAGTTTACACAGCAATACCTCTTCAAAAAGATGCAGATTCTTCTCCCTTATTGCAGCTTCAGTCTCCCAAGTTTCTTCTTCCACGTTATGGTTAGACCATAACACCTTCAATAGCGTCGTCTCTCCATTCCTGGTCTTGTGCACCTTCCGGTCCAAGATCTCTTTTGGCACTTCAACATAAGTGAACGCCTCATCCAGCTCAATATTCTCAGCATCAAGAACATGAGATGGGTCACTCATATACTTCCTCAGGTGCGATACATGAAACACATTATGGACCCGGCCAAGAGCAGGTGGTATGGACGATAAGCCACATCTCCAACCCTATCCAAAATCTCATAGGGACCTATGAAATTCTGGCTCAGGTTTCTCCTTTTCCCAAATCTCAATACCCCACGCATAAATGACACCTTCAAAAGGACTTTGTCACCCACCTGGAACTCAACACCCCGACTATGAAGATTTGCATAGCTCTTCTTGCAATCCTGCGCTGCTTTCATCTACTGACGAATCAACTTTACTTGCTCGATCATGCGCTGAACCATCTGGGGTCCAAGAACTACCGCCTCAGAACTATCGTCCCAACATACCGGACTCATATATCTCCTCCCATACAGAGCCTCAAAAGGTGCCATCCCAGTACTAGAATGATAAATGTTATTGTAGGAGAACTCTATCAATTCTAGCTTATCTTCCCAGCTCCCACCAAAAGATAACACTCAAGCCCCCAACATATCCTCTAAGGTCTTGATCGTCCTCTCTGTCTGGCCATCCGTCGCATGATGAAATGTTGTACTCATCTTCAAGGTCTCCCCCATCAACTCTTGCAGTTCCTTCCAGAATTTAGAACTGAACCTCGCATCCCGATTAGAAACTATATCATTTTGCACCCTATGCAGCTTCACCACATACTTTATATAAGCTAAAGCGAGCTCAATCTTGCTCCAAGTATCCTTCATTTGCACAAAATGGGCTGACTTGGTTAAAAAATCCACAACCACCCAAATCATGTTATTCCCCTTATGCGATCTAGGAAGTCCCACCACAAAGTCCATGGATATGAACTCCCATTTCCACTCTGGCGCCTCTAAAGGCTGAATCTTACCTTGCGGTCTCCTTTGCTCCCCTTTGACTCGCTAACATACCAAGCATCTAGCAACAAAGTCAGCTACCTCTTTCTTCATCCCCGGCCACCAGAAAGTCTTCTTCAGATCCTTGTATAACTTATCCCCACCCGGATGAACCGAATAAGGAGTACAATGAGCCGCAGTCAAAATCACCCTTTTCAACTCTAGATTGCTCGGGACACACCATCTACCCTTAAACCTCAAACTCCCGTCATCATGAATCAAAAGTCTAGGAGTAGTACCCTCCTCTAGTCTTTTCTTCCACTGCTGAATCTTCCGGTCCTCGAACTGCTTGCTCCAAATATCATCATATAAATCAGGCTCAATCATTAGATCACTAGTAGCATCCCCCTTTCGAATTACATGAATCCCATCTTCGCTACCTCATCCCACAACCTTATCAAGGACATCGTCGTGCACAAGGAATGTACACTCTTCCGACTCAACGCATAAACAACTACATTGGCCTTTCCCTCATGGAAGATAATTTCCATGTCATAATCTCCAATCAACTCCATCCAGCGCCGCTGCCACATATTCAAATCCTTCTGGGTATAGATGTAATCTAGACTCTTATGATCTGAAAACACCTTGAAACTAGCACCATATAGATAGTGCCTCCAAATCTTCAACGCAAACACCACCGCACCCAGCTCAAGATCCTAAGTAGGGTCATTATCCTAATAACGCTTCAGCTGTTTTGATGCATATGCAATTATCTTCCCACTCTGTATCAACACAACTCCAAGCCACAGTTCGATGCATCCGTCAATACCTCAAAATTCTCGTTCCCCTCAAATAATGGTAACATAGGAGCTGTGGTCAAACGCTTATTTAAGGTTTGGAACGTCGTTTCACAACTCTCATCCCAACAGAACATGTTCGCCTTCCCCATCAACGTCCTCATAGGTCTAGCTATCTTCGAGAAGTCCTGCATGAACGTCTTATAATACCCAGCCAAACCCATAAAACTTCTCACCTCAGCCATATTCTTGGGTGCATCCAATTAGACACCGCCTTACTCTTACTTCGATCCACTATTACCCCTTCCTTCGATATCACATATCCTAAGAAATCCACCTTATCTAACCAGAACTCTTATTTAGATAACTTGGCGTACAACTGGTTATCCCTTAAAGTCTGCAACACGATCCTCAGATGCTCGGCATGCTCCTCCTTAGTCTTAGAATAGACCAAGATGTCATCAATGAACACCACCACGAATGTGTCCAAATATGAACTGAAGATACGGTTCATAAGTTCCATGAACACCGCTGGTGCGTTAGTCAACCAGAACGGCATCACCAGGTACTCATAATGCCCATACCTCGAATGAAACGCCGTCTTTGGAATGTCACTATCCTTTATCCTCAGCTGATGATACCCCGATCGCAAATCTATTTTTGAAAACACCCCAAATTCCCTTAACTAAACAAACATATCATCGATCCTAGATAATGGCTCACATGGTTCATCAGCTCACGGTAATCAATGCATAAGCGTAAGATAACATCCTTCTTCTTCAAAAATAGGACTGCCGCACCCCACGGCGATACACTAGGTCTAGTGTATCCCTTGTCAAGTAGCTCATTCAGCTGCTTCTTACGATACGGGGAGTAAGAAAAATCGGTACCGTACCCGGCTTCAACTTCAAGATAAAGTCCACTTATCTCTTTGGAGCTATTCCCGGTATATACTCCGGGAAAACATCATCGAATTCACTCACCAACTCAATCTGCTATGCAATTGGCTCCTCTACTCGGGTATCCTTCACATGACACAAGATCATAGGATAGCTGATCGGGCCTGTCGCAAGCCCTGGTCAAAGATAATTACCCAGACTAGGCTAATAACAAATTAATGTAATTAAGGAAGTAGGGGTCGATCCTCAGGGAGATGGTGTTTCCTATAGGATGTGAAATGTCTTGCAATTGGGTCTTATATAACGAGTATCTGGGTTTTGGGGTTTTGATTTCTAAACTAATAAAAAGCATAAATGAAAACAAAATGAAAACGAAAACAATAAAGCAGGTGATGAATTGACAATGATAAAAAGATTCTAGGGAAGTAGGTTCACACATGTAGATTAACATATTGATGAAATTGGATTTAGAACATGCAAATAATTCATTGTGAGTTCGTAAGAATGATGTGTTCATTACAATCATAGATTAGATGGTCTAGCAGGCTTTTAGGCAATTTACTAGGTCTAATCTACCATGTCATGCTTTGTCTATTCAATTCACGTATTTCTACCTTGGAAAAGAATTGCATTTTAGTCAATGATTTTGATCAGGAATCGTTAACTATCGTTATAGTCCAAACATGTAAGACACAATGTTTTAAAAGCTAATTTTCTTTTATCCAATTATCATCTTTTAATCAACCTACATGGCTACCCTATACCCTAGAAAAATGACTACTCACTCATGGTAATGTTTAGATCTAAGATGATATTGATAATAGAAACTAGGATAGACATGTTTATTTGGTCTTGATAATATTTTAGGACTCTTTAATTGGCGATAATAACGACGCTAAATTGACGATCTAGGGAAATGAAATGATTACAACGGTATTGAAATTGAATCTAAAATAACATGTACAAATAGCAATCAAATAAGAAACATAAAGACTTTAAACAAAAGATAAAATAGGAATACCTAGATGACGATCAACAACGACAATGATGAAATGTAAACAACCACAATAGAAATTCCTTGCATCGAATAGTCGATCCACGAATTACATTACTTGAATGTAGTAAAGTAGATTACAAAGATGGAACTTTTATTGATCTAGGCTAAGGATTTGATGTAGAAAAAAGACAGAAATAAACTAAGAAACTAAGGACAAAAAGGAAGAAGAGAATGATCTAGACAAGAGAAGAGAGGCTAGGTTTCTCTCCTCTTAATCTAGGGTTTCTAATGTAAAGAGAGAAGTGTGTAGAAGTGTAGGGAGGTGTATCTAATTGTGTGTTGAGAAGTGTGGCTAAGGCTCACTTTATATAGCAGTAGGTTTCGTGGGGGAGGGGTCATGCATTCATCACATAGGACAAAAAGGAGGAAGTCGAAGCAAAAGCTCGGATCAGCAAACATACCCGATAGGGTACACTACTTACCCGATCGGGTATGTAGTGATCTTGGTCTATTGACTTTCGTTTCATCTCCCCTTGCATATGACTTGACTTTCATTATCCCCCTTGACCTCTTGAGTCGGGTTTGTTGATAGGGTTTGATGTAAAATGATGATTTCTTCGCCTAACTGATCGATCTTCTGACAACTGCGAAATCGTCATTGCTTCTTCTTTCTTTTGAGTCAGTGATCCTTCTTGAAATGCCTTTGACTTGGTCAAGCTTGCTTCTTCAAATCGTCGGGTTCTAGGCAAATGCTCGGGAATATAGAAAAAAGGGCGTAGAAACGTCACTTTCCCTACAAAACAGGTTAGAACATAGGAATTCGCCTAGAAGACGATATTAGCTCATAAAGTGGCTTAACAAAGCACAAATGACATACAAAACCGAGCTAAATTGGGGGTTAAAACCATACAAATATTCACTTATCAAATTCCCCCAAGCTAAACCTTTGCTTGTCCTCAAGCAAACATAACAAACAATACCAGGACAAGGTTGCAAGCGTTGGCTACTTTACCATCAAGAAACAAATCTCAACATAAAGCTTTGGGAACATAATGAATCATAACCCAAAAACAACGTGGGCAAAAATGATACATAAACATGGCTGAGATTTACATAACGGCGTAGCACAAAGAATTTCACTACAGAATTTCGGCTCTTGCATGATCTTTTTGACAAATGGACTCTCACGGCACACTCGAACACTCATATATGAAAAAGGTGATTTCTTTATGTGTAAATGTTTTTGAGACACTCACCTATCTACGACTTATGAAAATGTGTCTGCAGTCTAATATGGTAAACAATTCAAAACACAAGTCAAAGATCATAATGCACATAGAAAAGAAGCCGGAAAAAAATAATATGAAGAAGGCTTTGGGAAATGGGTGAAAGGTGGATAAACAGTTATGGTCATGTGAAGGTTAGAATGAGCTAGCAACTGGCCAATGATAAATGAATACTCAATCCAAACTTTTGATTAATGCCCAAAAGACGAATAACGAAGCCAAAAGGAACAAGTGGCTTATTACACACGAAACACAAGACTGAACTCCTTCTAAACATTGAATTGTCATTTTGAGGAGATACTCACAACTTCTTCTTTTATTTCTTTTTCTTTCTTTTTTTTTCGTTTTTTTTTTCTTTTTTCTTTTTTTTCTTTTTTCTATTTCTTTTTTTTTTTTTTTTGTTCTGGACATAACATCACTTCTTGAACATTTTGGTTCTCCCAAATTCACTTTGACATAAAAGAACATATATATCTTCCCAAAAGAGCACCCATACACCATAGTCTAGCTGCTAACTCAACAAGGTAGGCAGTTTTTATATGTAGCTGTTATCTTGCGAAACATTTGTATGAAGGGGCTAATTTTGAGGGGTAATTCAAAGTGAAAAAGGCTTCAAATCTTAGTGAATCATGAATGCAATGCTTATAGGAATGAAATGAGAACCATACTTATGCGTTTTGACATGACACACATCACAAGGAGAACTACACACACTTAAATGAGACTGGGTATAGATGTACCAACCTAAGGAGGTTCTACCTTACAATATATGTAACTTGCCAAATGTCAAGATCAAGCGTACTCATCTATAGATTAATTCCATGCCTACTGTACACAAGACTTCCCCATGTATGTACAATTCAATGAATATTGAATTTTTATCTTTTGAAAGCTCTAAGTTTGGGAAATGTAAAATGATAGCATAGCAAAGCATGGAAAGCATGAAAAGCATTCAATTATGTTCAAAATTTTAATTTTTTCTCTTATTCAAAAATTTGAAAAATATAAACAACTAAAATGCAAAATGGGAAAATGCAATCCCTCCCCCAAGCTAAACATCACATTGTCCTCAATGTGAGCACAAAGACTAAATATGCAACGAGATGCTCAATGGGAAGAAGGGTAAAAAGGGGAAAAAAAATGAAAGGAGAGTGAAGCTTACTAGTCAGCGCGGACTCCCCAAAGCTAGTCTTTTGGACTTGACAAGGAAGGTCTTTATAGATTCTGCAAAAACTCTTTCATCTGCAAAGTAAATCTAACAAAACAACGAAAAAATAAAATGCAAAAAGAAAGGAAACACAGGTTGCCTCCCGAGAAGCGCTGGTTTAACGTCCCGCTTGACGAATACTCCTATGAAATCATCTGGTTGGGGATTGACACTCTATATAGATAATAACTAAGCATCCGATAATGGAATTGCTGTAATAGAGTTTCAATCGGTCTCCATTGACCTTGAATTTTTCACCATTACTAGTCATTATTTCCACATAACCGTATTTGCTTACATATGTGACAGTGAATAGTCCAGACCATCTTGATCGAAGTTTTCCCGGAAAAATTTTCAAACGGGAGTTGAAGAGAAGTACTTGGTCACCGACATTGAATTCTTTTCTGATTATCCTCTTGTCGTGCCAACGCTTCGTTTTCTCTTTATAAATCCTAGAATTCTCGTAAGCTTGCAAACGAAATTCTTCTAGCTCATTGAGTTGTAAAAGTTGTCTATCAGAGCTAAGCTTAGTGTCTAAGTTGAGTTCTTTTATAGCCCAGTGAGCGTTGTACTCTAACTCAACGGGGAGATGACTGGCCTTTCCATAAACCAACCGATAGGGAGATGTTCCAATCGGGGTTGTGAAAGCTGTGCGATAAGCCCATAAGGTGTCATCGAGCTTATTACTCCAATCGGTTCTAGATTTCGAGACTACTTTTTGAAGAATTGTTTTTAGCTCTCTGTTCGAAACTTCTACTTGACCGCTGGTCTGGGGGTGGTAGGCTAAACCTCGTCTGTGATACACACCATACTTGTCAAGCAGAGTGTCTAACTGCTTTTCTCCGAAATGAGTTCCTCGATCACTTATCACGGCTCTGGGTAAACCGAAACGCGGAAAGATGATCTTTTTAAATAGTCGTATCACAGCTCTAGCATCATTGTTGGGGGTGGCAATTGCTTCTACCCACTTTGAAACATAGTTGACAGCGACTAAAATGTAACGATTTCCATGTGAAGAAGGGAACGGTCCTTGATAGTCAATACCCCAGACATCGAATATCTCGACTTCTAATATGTCGTTTTGAGGCATTTCATGTCTTTTGGATATTTGACCCATTCGTTGACAAGCATCACAAGCCATAACAAAGTCTCTTGAATCTTTAAACATCGAGGGCCAGAAAAACCCGGATTGTAAGACTTTGGCTACGGTCGTGGACGGACCATGATGACCACCATAAGCAGATGAGTGACATCCTTCTAAAACTCCTTTTACTTCCCACTGGGGGATACAACGTCGATACAGACCATCTGAACACTGCTTGAAAAGATAGGGGTCATCCCAAACAAAGGATTTTACATCATGCAAAAATCTCTTTCTTTGGTTATAAGAAAGGTCGGAGGGTAGCTGGCGACTGACAAGGAAGTTGGCAATATCAGCATACTAAGGAGAAGAGTCTGCAATTGCCATTAATGAATCATCAGCGAACGAATCATTAATTGGCCTTGGTAATCCTATTTCAGTTACTCTTATCCTTGAGAGGTGGTCAGCGACTACATTCTCTGCTCCTTTCTTATCCCGGATCTCTAAATCAAACTCTTGAAGGAGTAAGATCCATCGGATAAGTCTAGGTTTTGCCTCTTTCTTTGAAAGCAGATATTTCAAGGCAGCATGGTCAGTGTAGACAATAACTTTTGATCCTATTAGGTACGAGCGAAATTTGTCTAAGGCATAGACAATGGCGAGAAGTTCTTTCTCAGTGGTGGCATAGTTGATTTGGGCAGGATCTAGGGTTTTACTAGCATAGTAAATCGCATGAAGAAACTTTTCCTTTCTTTGCCCTAAAACAACTCCTACGGCATAATCACTCGCATCGCACATCAGTTCAAAGGGGAGATTCCAATCAGGCGACTGGATTATAGGTGCGGTGATCAAAGCACGTTTGATTTTGTTGAATGCCTCAAGGCATTCCTTTGTGAAATTGAAAGGTGCATCCTTGAAAAGGAGCTCAGTCAGGGGCTTGGCTATCTTTGAAAAATCTTTTATAAATCGTCGGTAGAAACCGGCGTGGCCAAGGAAACTCCTTGATTCCTTTTACATTAGCAGGGGGTGGCAGCTGTTCAATAACTTGGATCTTAGCTCGATCCACTTCTATACCTCTTTCTGAAACGATGTGACCTAAAACTACACCTTCGTTCACCATGAAGTGACACTTTTCCCAGTTGAGAACAAGGTCGACTTCTTCACGGCGTTTTAGAACTCTGGATAGATTTGTCAAACAATGATCAAAGGAAATGCCATAGACGCTAAAGTCGTCCATAAATACTTCCATGATAGATTCAACAAAATCTGAGAAGATACTGGTCATGCAACGCTGGAAAGTGGCAGGTGCATTACACAAGCCAAATGGCATTCTGCGATAAGCGAAAGTACCATAGGGACAGGTGAAGGTGGTTTTCTCTTGGTCCTCAGGGTGGATAGGGATTTGGAAAAATCTTGAGTAACCATCTAGATAACAGAAATACTTGTGACAAGCTAACCTCTCTAGCATTTGGTCAATGAAGGGTAGAGGATAGTGATCTTTCCTAGTTGATTGATTCAGCTTTCTGTAGTCAATACACATACGCCATCCCGTCACAATCCTTGTGGGGATGAGCTCATTTTTCTCATTTTTGACTACTGTTGTTCCTCTTTTCTTGGGAACAACTTGAACGGGGCTAACCCATTTAGAGTCAGAGATTGCATAGATTATGCCAGCATCTAGCAATTTCATAATTTCAGTTTTAACTACTTCCTGCATGTTGGGATTAAGACGGCGTTAACCTTGAACACAATGTTTTTGTCCTTCTTCTAAATTGATTCTATGCATGCAGAAGTCTGGCTTATGCCTGTTAAATCTTCGAGTTTGTAACCTATTGCCTTTCTATGCTTTTTCAAGATAGTCAATAGTGAGGTTAACTGATTTTCATCTAGGAGAGCACTCACTATGACTGGGCAATACTCAGATTCATCTAAAAAAGCATATTTTAGATTTGAGGGAAGAGGTTTTAGTTCAGGTTTTTGTACTCCTGCCTTGGCAGGAGTATCAATCAAGCTTATCAACTCTTTAATTTCTTTTGACAGTATCTCTTTTCCGGTCAGGTCCTTTTCCAGCTCACTGATCTCGAAATTGTCATTCTCAGAGATATCCTCCAACAACAAGATTGCCTCTAAAGGATCCTCGATTATTGATGGATACAGGGATTCATCAACAATGGAGTCGACAATATCAATAAAACAGCAAGACTCCTCTAGCATGGGGCTTTTCATTGCACTGTTCAAGTTATAGGTGACGTTATCATCACCTACTTCTAGTGTCAGTTTTCCATTCTTAACATCGATTACTGCTCCGGCAGTGTGTAAAAATGGTCTTCCTAAAATAATAGGGATTTGAGAATCTTCAGCCATATCTAGCACGATGAAATCGACGGGAATGAAAAACTTTCCTACTTTGACATGCACATCTTCTAAAACTCCCATAGGTTGTTTTAAAGAACGGTCTGCCATTTGCACAGTGATACTGGTGCATTTGAGAATTCCCATATTCAACTTTTCACATATGGAATAGGGCATGACGCTTACACTGACACCTAGATCGCCTAGAGTTTTATCGATTGTGTAGGTGCCTATAGTGCAAGGTATAGAGAAACTACCGGGATCATTTAACTTAGGAGGGGACTTATTTTGCAACAAAGCACTGCACTCAGCTGTGAATGCTATGATTTCAACATCATCTTAAATCCTCTTCTTAGTTAAGATATCCTTCATGAATTTTGTGTAAGAAAGGATTTGAGTGATTAACTCAGTGAAGGGAACCGTTACCTGGAGGTTTTTGACATCTTCCATGAATTTGCTAAACTGGGTTTCCTTATGATTTCTCCTCAAGCGTTGGGGAAATGGAACTTGGATTTTGATGGGTTCCTTCACAGGTTCATTATCCTTCTTTTCTTTGTTTTCCGCTTCCTTAGCGGTGGATGGTTGTGAATCGTTTTGGCTCTCTACTGGTGTTGGCTCAACTATTGTTTCCTTGGGTTGCTGAGGTTCCTTATAAGTGGTACCACTCCTAAGGGTGATAGCATTAGCGGTGTCCCTCGGTTGCTGACCATGAGGTGGGAGTTGGCCTTGTTTTCTTTGGGTATTAGAGGCAGCCAATTGGGCCATTTGAGTTTCAAGCATCTTGATGGCGGCATTTTGAGCTTGATCACTCTTTTGAAGTTGAGCAAAGATTGAATCTTGTTTTTGAACAACTTGGAGAAGCATGGATTCAATTTTGCTCAGGCTTGAGTCATTGGGTTGGCTTTGATTTTGGGGTGGTTGGTGTTGAGGTTGGTGTTGGTGTTGGTAAGGCTGATTGAAGTTAAGTTGAAATGGAGGTCTCTGGTTTGGAAAACCAGGTGGATTATAGGGCTTCTGTTGATGTGGTATGAATGGTTGTTGAATCTGATGGTGGGGATTCTGAATGTTGGTGCTTTTGTAGGACAAAAGAGAATGGTTCTTTGTGTTCTCATTATAGAAGTTTGAGAAAGCATTGCCATGCCTGTATGCTTGGTAGGCATTGACTTGCTCTAGCGAACTCCTACATTCTTGAAAACTGTGTCCTTCAACCCCACATGTCTCACATACCACTACGTGGTTAGTGATGTTAACATGTTGCTTGGATTGGGAAGAGCTTCCTACTTGTTGCTGCAGAAGGGCTAATTGGGCTTCTAGGAGTGCTACTTTGCTTGAATCTTCCTGCTTAGTCTTGAGTGGCATAGCACGTGAGTTGCTATACTGAGAGTCGTGAATTGCCATTGACTCGATAGTTGCACTAGCTATTTCTACATCGATATGATTGAAACGACCATCGTTAGCGGAGTCGAGGATATGACGCGATTCGCCACAACAACCGTTGTAGAAGTTGATAGCTAAGAACCATGAATCAAGGCCATGATGAGGGCATTCTCTTTGTAATTCTTTGTACCTTTCCCATGCCTCCTAAAGGCTTTCATTGCCTCTCTGACGGAATCCAGTGATTTGACTCCGTAAGAGTGCGGTTCGTTCTGGTGGGAAGTACTTTTGATAGAAAGTAAGAGCTAGACTATCCCAGTCGTCTATTCCTAAGGTAACTCGGTCAAGGCTATTGATCCAAATTTTAGCCTTTCCTGTTAAAGAGAAGGGAAAGAGCATTTCCCTAATCTGCTCTTGGGATACTCCAGTTTGTCTAATTGTGGAGCAATAGTGACAGAAGTTTTGAATATGAAGGTTGGGATCTTCTGTGGCATTGCCACCAAATTGTAAGTCCATAGACTTTAATTAGACTCCTCTAATTAGTTGCTAAATTACTTGTTAATTTAGTATTTAGTGATCTATGTAACATACATGCAAATATAAAGACATTTATATAAAGGAAGAAATTTCCTCACATTGATATGGAAAATATAAGGGCACAACAAGAACTCCTTCTTGTTGTTCTTGAGCTAATAATATGGATGAACACTAATAATCTCCAAAGTAGAACATCTCCTCTAAGTTGCACCAAGATTAATCCAAATAATCTACACTTATTATTAACTAGATAATAAGATAGATATTAATCTACTAATATTATGACTATATTACTACACTAGTAATACTTAGTAAATATTAGTATTTGAGAGTTTATAGTGAGAAGAAGAGTTTTAGAGAGAAGTATGACAATTGCACAAAATGAAGTAAGTATAAAATGAACACAAATGCTCATTTTATAGGCCATTTGGCCGGTCCAAATTGTCCAAATAAGGACTCTTATTTTGCATAATTTGATCACATGCATTAGAGTGGAGTGTTGTAGAACAAGTGATGATTGTTTACTACTTGTTATGTCACTTTCAAAAGGTAACTAAGTAGTGTAAACATGAACAAAAATCATCACCTTGTAACTACAAGCCAACCGGCCACAATGGCCTTAGTTTGGTCCATTTTGATTTTTGATATTTGTCTTACAAATACTTATTGATCATATGGTTAATTATCTTGTATAATTAAGTGTTAATTTGATCATATAACAATTATATGACTCAATTAAATAAATAATATGTACTTAACATTTTAAGTAATATTTTACCATTATATCAATATATAATGGGTCCCACAATGCTTAGTTAATTTATTTTACAACTCCTTGTAAATATAATTAACTAATTACCTCTATCTCAAAACCTCAACTAATTTAGTAATTTAACGATTAATTACTAAGTTAAATCTTATTTAATCGTATTAAAATAAGATATAAATTTATTAGTCAATTATCGCATAATTGAAAAATAAGTTTAATCGAATTTGAGTTCTTAACTCAATTTCTAACAATTAACTCTCGTACATATCGAATATATGTAATGTACTAATTAACTGTATCGTATACAAATAATTAGTTACTATTTGGATTTCATCCTTTAGGTGTGACCGAAAGGGATCAGTTGATCACCGCCGTCAAACGACAATAACGTCAAACTCTAGTCAGCCAACCGTTATTGATTTACGTTAATCAACTGACTAATCATATATATAGTCAATAAATATCCCAATTATATTCCTTAATAAGATTTATTATGTGGCGCAACTATTGTGGAGGACCACCTACTCAACAACAATCTCCCACTTGTCTGACACAAGTGTGCGTCACCGATTCGCTTGTCTCTTTATCACATCTCCCACTCAACGCAAGGTGTCTTCCAGGTCCGCACTTGCGATGGACATTCCTAGAGTGGTTTTTTCCTCGATGGGAAGGTTAACTGTCGACCGGAAATCTCATAGATCTCTTTTCGAGCGTGGCCACGCATTTACAGAACTACTCCTCGAGGGCCTAATGTTTTTACCCAACGTGGGTGGACCATTCCGGTTGATCCACTACTCGTATGATGCAGATCACACCATGATCCAGAAGAAGTCCATCGGTCTCCTTTTACGGCAGACCTAGAA
>JAIUZE010007586.1:0-15688 GCA_022085475.1 Heliosperma pusillum | reverse complement strand
TCCTCCCTTCTTGGGTACGACTTGAGTTAGGCTAACCCAACGAGAGTCGGAAATAGGGAAAATGATACCCATTTGCAATAGCTTAATTACCTCTTCTTGCACTACCTCCGCCATGGGTGGATTGAGCCTCCTTTGGGGTTGTCGGACCGGTTTGGCATCCACTTCAAGCCGTATCTTGTGCATGCAAGTCACCGGGCTTATCCCTTTTAAATCCGCTATGCTCCACCCAAATGTTTCCTTATGCTTTTCAAGTAGTGATATCAATTTGCCTTCTTGGTCCTCGGTGAGTGTGTTTGAAATGATAAGTTGTGACACCCTCAAATTTGCGGAAAGAAAATTAATAATTTAAATGAATAAAAGATGAGAATACGTTTCTAATAGGTTCACTTTAGTGAAAATCGGTACATTTTAAAACCGGAACCTACTATTAAATATATTCATCATAAAAAGGTGTCTTAAATAAAAAGGTTCATAACAAAAAGGAAATAATATTATACATAAAAAGTATCTGAAACGGGAGACATATCTCCCGTATAAATACAGAAATAAAAGAGTGTATAATAATATACAATCCTAAGAAACGAATATAGGTCCAAGGTAAATACTTCGCTCGCTAGCTCGTCAATGTACCCAAGTATGCATCACAAACCTGCCAACCGCATTAAATATAAACACGGAAGCCACAGTCAGTGGGGAGTAACTCCGAGTTCTCCCAACCACGAAATGTCGAGTTTAATAAAACATGAACAACATAAAAGAAATGTATATGGCAAATACAAAACCTTAACATATACGATATGCTTTTCATGTTATGAAACAATTAACTAACATATAACCTATCAGATGAAAGCTATCATGTGAATCTGATAACAACCTATAACACGAGGTAGGGAAGCTGGTATGCTAGCTCAGAGGTTACCGTTAACATGGCCATGATACACTCAAACCCTAATCCAACATAATATCATGTGAATCAGTTAACATCCGGTAATCCAAACTCTATCAACCTTAGCCGGCTTGCATCTCACCTTATAAGATTCATAGAATCATACAAACATGAAAGACCAATACGTCTATAAACAGGCATAAGTTCTTAGGACCGTCAATAGTCGACTTCTGTAACTCGAGGCTATACCACAAGGTAGGAAAACATCCTAGTCCTAGACTGATCAGACCTAGCGACAACAGCTATTCCATTCCCCGTCTCATGACCAAAAGTACACAAGAATCTCTACTAGGCGACCCCCTAAGCAGAGTTGGCTAGTACTTAAGCTGGCTCCATTCCCAAAGTTGAACTATTAGGCAGCCATGCTCCGACTTGGAGATAAACCCCCCAGGCCGGAACACAAAAGCTATCAAGCAGTGAACTATATACTCGTTAAAGATAGTAAGGCCTATCCATGTCATGGTCCAAGATACTCATTTAGAATTAGAATGGTCAAGACGCCATATACTCATAATTCTCTATGGGTACTTAGTCAACACGACATATATCATACAATTAAACCGTCACGGGAAAAAACTTCCTATCATGTGACTAATTGCATATAAATCATATTCAAATATCATATCGCCTCATATCTACTAAGGCTCATTCATTCATTCATTTAAATAAAACCTTACCTGAAGACAAATCCCCGACTCGAGTCCCGCGACGGGTCATCAGTCAAAACGGGGCTGACTAGATCTTAGTTTGACCAAACCCGTTTGGTCAAACCGGCTAGAAACAGAGTCTTAACCATTTAGACTTGAACATAAAATCATCATATTCATTTCATGCTATTTTATTCTAACTTCTAACATGTGAATTATTAAATCTTACGGAACCCGCTTGACTTAAAGGATATCATATTAAACTACAATCCCATATTATAATTTCTAACATGTGAGAAATAATAATATTATGAAAACATTTTAATTAAATAATTTACTTATTAAAATTTCCCACTTGCTAAATATTACAAAACACGATAAAATAACAATAAACTCAAAAACCGTCACAAGACCAAGGAGGGAACCCACGGGCTGTTTTGGGCCGAACATGACACGGGCCTGGACTGGGCCCACGGGCCTGGTTTGGGCCTGTTTTCAGTCGACATTTCTAAACTCGTTTCTAAATATTTCCCGCATGCTTTAACATATTTAAAACCCGTCAAAACAACAACAAAACAATCAAGTATCGACCCAACCCACAAGCCCACTCACGGACCAACCCAGACCGGACCTGGACCGGGCCTGAACCGGCCTGAACCGGCCTGGTTTGGGTCGGTTTTACAGCCCCTCTACACGGTTCCACCAACAACCAATCCCAAATTATTTCTAACCTGTTTTAATTAACAAACATCCATTTTTAACAATCAATTTAACCATCATTCATACAAAATCATGGTTATAAATAAATCATCCAAATATGTCAAGAACACTAAATATGTTAAAAATTTCATACAACATAATAATCATAACTACTATCAAAAACCATAAATAACAATAACATGAACAAAAACAAAAGATATGTAACATTAAATTCGTCGAGTAACTCGGAATCGTTACCTTAGCTAGCAAAATCAAGTAGCACCAAAAATAAGAAGTAAAGAAAACCCGTCTACTAGTCTTCTCCTAAAATATACGAGTCACCAAACTCGTCTTCAAAATCTTCCCCTATAAGAAATGACAAGAATAGCATTATTAGAATTAAAACTTGATTTTCCATAATTAAAGTGTTGAAAACGATTTTGTCGGAATTGGAAATAAAACGTACGTGGAGATGAAGAGCGAAGAGGAGACTCTAGAAATATAAGTTAGGACGGATTTGAACAAGTAAAGAAGGTTTTGTGACGATTTTGCTCAAGAACGATGAAGAACGATGAAGAACGATGAAGAACACCAAGAACGATTTTGATTATATTAAAGAAAGTATTAATTAGATATTAAGTTGATTTAATGTAAAATGAAAAGATAAGTAGTGAATAAGAGTGGGGTGTGTGCCGTGTAGATATAGAGGAATTAATGAGTCGGGTTTTGAAATTGTTGTTACGGGATTGACTCGGGTTTTATAATTATATTATGGTAATTGTTTAGGTATAATTAGATATTAAGTTAATTAAACCAAATATCTAGATATTATTTAGATATTATGTTATTGTAATAAAAAGAAAGAAAATATCTAGTCCTAAGAGAGGGTGAGGGAGCCGTGTGGTATAGGTAGTAGTCGGGTCTGTTTTTAAGCGATTTGTGAAATTTACGTTGACGGATCGATAAAGTTACAAATATCTTAGATATTCGTATTAGTTTAATCGAAAGAATTAAAAGATCTAAAGTGAGTGGAAAAAGGTGACATGGGGCGTGTGACTCATGCCAAAGTCGGGTTTCGGGTTTGTTTCGGGATTTAAGTTGACTCGGGAATAGTTAAATGACGTTCGGGTTTAAATCGTAAAACCTTCTCTTTAAATCCGAATAAATTCAAAATAATTATATTAAATTATCATAAATTCAAATAAATCTTAATAAAAATAAATTAAATTTATTATTTTTTTAAATAAAATTTCGGTCTTTAAATTTACGAGGTGAGTCGGAAAAGTCAACGAAAGTCAAAGTTGACTTAAAACGGGATTCTCATGGAATCTCGCAGAAATTCCAAATACGAACTCGGAAATTCCAAATTCGACTGGAAACAATAAATTCTAAATTAAAACTTAAATTTGCTGAAAAGTATTCGTAAAATATTTTCACCAGAAAAATAGGGTACATTTCGGGTTGTTACAATTATGATTCCTTAAAGCATTTCTCAGACGATCTATATGTTCCACGACCTTTTCATCCGGATTCATTACCAAATCGTACGGGTGAGGTACTGCCATTATATCTAAAACAAAACGATATTAACCACATTAGTAATCTTATACTCATAAGTTAATAATAGATATTAATGACATGCAAAAAAGTAATAATAATAAAAATAATAATAATAATAAAATATATCTCATAGTAATACTATTATTATTCTACCCTCCTAACAATTTACCCCTCTCTCATTCATTTTTTTTTTCTACTAATTTTTTTTATATAACCAGGCTCTGATACCATTTTGTTACGCCCCTAAAAAAAATATAAATTAAATAAAGAGAAAAATATGTATATAACAAACTATACGTTTTTATTTCATATAAAAAAAACTTGAAAACAGATTCATTACAAGGCGTCACCGCCGTATTTCCTGTACTGGAAATACAAGGCTATAACATTTTGTTAGCAACCTTTACCTTACATATTATTTATTCTCTATATATTAATTTCTATAGTGAAACTCACTCCCGTGGTTCCCCAGTATAGAAACCTGAAAAAAATAAACAATAACAAAATCAGTCAACACTGACTGAATATGATTTCAGTTACCTTCAGCGGTCCTAAATAAATGCTTCGTTCTCATATATTTATTACCATTATCAGTTAACTGTAAATTTGGAATACCCCTGTCATTTTATCATAACATTTAAAATATGAACTACCGGTCTACCATTACTGAAGTGAGACACATTATGGAGTAAACCTCCCCTAGGCTAAGCCCTCCTCCATGTACACAGGACCATATAACTATTTATGTAATCCCTGGCACTTACACCACTAATAACCAGAACCGCAGTTCTCATATCATGGAGCTGTGCTCCCTTCCATGTACACAGGTTAAATTTATAATGTCATCCCTCTCCCGTAATCGTATTCCGAATGCTACAATTGGCCAAATGTACATTATATGAAAAACGGGCATATCAACACTATAGTATAATAGACATTAAGATAGCATGTGAGCAGTAAAATAACAATAATATGAAACCTACACTCCTTATCTTTATAAACAATTACTTATAATGTCATCGGAAATTATTAATTTCTACGCTAATAGGTCCCAAAGCCATACCTTTATTAATTATCTAGGTAACTATGGGTGAATAATAATTTGGAAGGTATCCGATTGTTGTTTAGTATGTCTATTGTTTTGTGTTGGTGTGTTTAATCTTGGTGAGGGGTAGTGGCTATTTATAGGCTACCAAAGTCGGCTAACACTTAAGGTAAGTATCATATTTAGAACTTATCTTCTTATGTGCTTAATGGGTAAGTTTTGTTTTTACTTATCCTTACCAACACCCCTCCCTTATCACAATACTAAATATCCTCTACAATACATTATTATAATAACAATGATAATAGTTATAATTTGTAATATAGGAATTGAGTTACACTATGCATAATGTATTATGTCCTTGTATTTTATTATATGTTGTATAACACTCCCTCCGTTCCAATCAATAGTTATATTTGTTTCAAAAATTCCCTTAAAAAGTTAAATAGATAACTATCTATTAGGGCGGAGGTAATAAATATAAATATAGTTTTTATTGGGTTATTATAATCTATACCCAGAAGGAGTTTAACATAAGGCAGCGGAGGTGGATGGAGCTGATCGGGGATTATGATATGAAGATCTTCTATCATGAGGGATAAGCGAATGTTATTGCAGATGATTTGAGCCGGAAGAGTGTACATTTTTTGTGCACTGCGATGTACTTGATGCGTTTGACGGACGAGGTAGCGAGGATGGGGATCCATGTGATTCGAAAAGGGAAGCTACTTGTGATTTGATGATCAAATTGGGATTGTATGATGACATTATTGATAAGGTTAAAGTCACGTCACCTTAATCAAAGTAAAACCTAATTCACTACTAACTAATAGTCAACGGTAAGCAAGGTATCGAATCCACAGGGAGGCGGTAGTATTCTAATCTGTTAAACTAGGTTTGTCTCTTAAGTAACAATTTCGGGGTTTGAATTGTGGTTTCTAAACTAATAGCAATTATTAATAACAACAACTAAAGTAAACAATAACAACTAATAATAATAACAACTAATAATAAGCAATAACAAACTAATAAGGTTGAAAACAATGAGATTAAAAGTCTAGGGTCTCAGGTTCACTAAGATTATTGTTCAGGGATAGGGATAAAATCAACTATCATGCAATAAAGTTATCTAAGGTCACAAGATCGGTCGATTCAATTATGCCCTTTAGATCTACAATTTAACATGCGATCGCTATCATTAAACGAGTTCTATTCAATTATCGTAGCCTATCTTAGTCTTAACCCGGTCGGTGTCAATCCTAATTTGCAAGACTAGTTAATTACTCCTGGCCAGTAATCAAACAACTAGAATTAAAACGATAATCAAACGATAACCATGCAATTGCAATTCAATCAATTAATCTACCCCTTCTAACAATCCTAGATCCCCTTTCAACCCTAGAAAGAAATTTAGCTACTCATAACGATATAAATAACAACAATAATAATTAAAGTAAACATGATTAACAGTAATGAAAAGATTAACAAAGAACAATTAAGAACAAGAAGGTAATTAAATAATGAAGAAAGATTGAGAATACCGATTACAAGCTTGAACTAAAGACAATCGTCTTTGAGGAATAAAATCCGGAGGCAAAGTAAACTAAACTAGGGTTTCTGAATTAAAGCCTAAAAGTATTCAATAGCCTAAGGAAGCATATCAAAGTATATAAGACGAGCTTTCTTTTTATAATACAAAATATCTAATTAATTAGGTTAAAATTAAGGAAAACACGAAAAAGCGCCGAAATAATGACTTGCTCGATCGAGCAAGGGCCTTCTGCTCGATCGAGCAGCAATGACATCGACTCGATCGAGCAACATGACTCTGCTCGATCGAGCAACTCTCATTTAAGCTTGTTTCTTCGACTTTTCTTCATTTCTTCTCCTTCATTCTCGATTCCCGTGCCCAACCTTCTACGATCCAACTCCGCTATGCTCCATATCTACTCAAAAAGTTCCAAATGCATCCAATCTGCATTAAAACTTAACAAAAGCGGCAGAATCGATATTCTAGCTAAAATAGCATAGAAATAAGCAAGGAAAGACGGTAAATCGAGTTATTTGTGACTAGGGGAAGCATAAAATATGTATATAAATAGTGATCATCAAACTCCCCCAAACCAATCCTTTGCTTGTCCCTAAGCAAAGCACTCAACACTATACAAGGACAAACATACAAATGGTGAATGAAAAACTCAAAGCTAATGTTAATGCACATAAAAATCCCAAGCTATCCATATCTATAACAAAGTAATGACCAAGTTGTACCAATAAAACAAATTCAAAGGCACGGGAAAGTAGAAAACGGAGCTCATATTCCAAGATTTTACATGATACCGTAGTATAGACAAAAACCAAATACCTTTCAATCTTGCAAGGCTCAATTTGTCGGATTCTCGCGGATTCACTCATGCACTCATAAGTTTATGTAAAGGTGAGTTTTGTGAAGATAGAAAGAAATAGAAACACTCACTTAACTTATGAAACATGCATGCATTCTAATGTGATAGTAATTTCCCCAACTAATACGCATTCGCTATAAAGTACATGAATCAGGACAAAAAGGGAGGCTAATGGGTGAAGGTATAGAAATGGATTGTGCCAAGGCACGTATGGAAATGTGGGGCTAAGACCGGTAGTCGCAGCGACACGTACCTAAACAAATCTACAAGACTAGCACAAACCAACACCAACTAGAGAAATCATCTTAAACTTTGACAACGCAAGAGGGAGATCGAAATTGCTCTCTAAATATGCATTAGACTCTAGTATAATCCCTTTCATTTTCCCTTAAATAAATCAATGAAGCAACAAAAAAAATTTCATTCTTTTTTTCTTTTTTTCTTTTTCTTCTTTTTCATTTTTTTTCAAATCAAATCTTTTTTTTTCTTTTGCTTCATCATTTTTTCTTTTTTTCTTTTGCTTCACAACTTTTCTCAACAAAGGGAATAAATGACACAATTGCCAACATACTTGCTACACCCAATTGATATTCTTTTTTAAATCCCGACCCAACCATAGTAGACAAGTAGATAAGAAAAACACGCAACTGCGAGTGTCCCGATAAGGTAGGCAAGTTCTAGAAATGTAGCTATTAGATAGCTTGTAAAACTGGCTACAAAAGGCTCAAATTGGCTAAACATAAAGAACTCAATAATAAGAGTATAAAATCAAGTCTTTTTGGCTATGTGAGGCTTATTTGAACAAAAAGAACCACCTTTCATCATGAACTTATCAAACGAACGCGTATAGTATCAAGAAACGAATGTCACACTTATGCAATTTGATGTTACACATTCCACAAGGAGTACCACACTCAAGCCTAAAAACAATGAGACCAGTTTATTGATGTTCCTGGCCTAGGAAACTCTTAGCCGGGTAAGAAGGGGGTGTTCGAAAGGAGGTATATCTAAACATCTCAAATTTTCCTCCTTGTATACCTAAGCTCCAAAGACCTAGACGTCATAGGGAACTAGGCCTCCAAAAACACTTTAAGGACATGATTTGCTCGAGAAAGACCTGACAGAAAACACACGATGCGTTTTCTCTTGATGTTAAATGCATGCAAGTTCCGCCTTTGTTTGTCTAGTTTTCGCTTGCCCTTCTTCCTTCTTGACTTCTTGGTTGACTTTTATTGACCTCCCGGGTTTGACTCTTGTTGACCGGATCTCGGGCTTGACTTTGACTTTTGTTGTCTTTGCGGTTTTTGACTTTGGTTGACCTTGACTTTGTCGTGACATCTCAAACATAATACATACCAAGTAGAAAGAAAATCTATAAGTAAAAGACTCGACAACTCAATTGTAATGTGACTTACCCCGAAACAAAAGGTGACCCAAATTAATGAAATTAATACAAAAACGAGACAAGCTAAATGATATAGTGTCATTTCACCCTACTTTTTCACCCCTTTTTGTCCCGTTTTGCTTGTCTTTAACGATCCCTAAGAGCGTTTCTACGTGTTTTACCTTCTTCTAGCACATTTTCTCGCTTTTATCGTGTTTTTGTAGGTAAACCGTCATTTGAGGCGATTTCTACCTAATTTTGATCGACAAAGAAGAAGGTGGATCACTCGGAGGACCCAAGGCACACCTTGGGGGCCCTACTCGATGTGTCAAAGCCCTCGCGAGTCAAGGCAAGCGAAACCGGGAAGGAAGCAACAAAGTCAAGCAAAGGAAGAAGGACAAGAAGCATTTCACGGGCGTGAAAGGTACCTCACGCTCGTGAGATGCCTTTCCAAGAAGGCGGATTTTCGAGCATTTCAACTCACGGCCGTGAAACACATTTCACGGTTGTGAAAGTGAAGTCACGATCGTGAAACTCATTTCACGGTCGTGACTTGATCATGGAAGAGTCTCTGCCACATTGGGCGCAATATCTCACGACCGTGACTTGTTTCACGGTCGTGAGACAACTTTCACGACCGTGAAACACCTTTCATGGTCGTGACTTTGCCAGTCCATGAAGTCTTTCGAAGCCCATCTTTCCTCCATTTGGTAAACCTATAAATAGGCCCTCTTGTGTAATTAGAGGGCACGAAAACCTAGATCTGAAACTCTCATAGAATTAGTATTTAATCTTCTATTAATCTTCCATAATTAAGCTTATTAGTTGGTTAATTAGCAATTGAGACTTGGTTTAGTGTTGGAACTTGGTTTGTATTCAAAGATTTGTGACAAAATCTTGGTTATTATATCAAAGTTCTCACTTATTCTAAGTTGGTATAATTCATGTACTTAATCTCGCCTTTAATTAAGTTTTCATTTCAATTCTTGTTATCTATTCATTGTTAATTAGAAGATGTTCATTGTTGTTGATTCCCTTTCGCAATCCTTAGTTAATATTGAATTTCCTTTGAATATGAGTGAGTAGTAATCTTTTTAGGGTTATGTGGGGGATTATGGGTTCTAGTATGAGTTAATGTGTTTTTGCTGGGGTTAATAGTTGATTATTGTCTTGTCTCCATGCTATGCTTATAACATGTTTGATGAAATGCCTACTTGAGTTTGCATGATTCTCTCGCTTGTTTCGAATACCATAAGATCGAAAGTCGTGGTTTTTCGTAGAACCGCTAGTTTGGCAAACCGTATATAGTGACGCGATAGCTAGTTAGAGTCGGTTTGAGGAGGAATTGTAAGATCGAAGGCCTCAATTCACTTTCCTAGACTAGACGACACTTCAACTATTAAACCCGGCTTTTTCACCCGACTTTACCATCCATATGAACCCACTCACCCTAGTTTTCTCTCTTATTCGATAAAAATCCAATCTTTCTCGTTTTAGACTCCATTTGTTGTTTTAATTTGCTTTTAATTATTGTT
Organism: Heliosperma pusillum; assembly: GCA_022085475.1. Classification (NCBI taxonomy): domain Eukaryota; kingdom Viridiplantae; phylum Streptophyta; class Magnoliopsida; order Caryophyllales; family Caryophyllaceae; genus Heliosperma; species Heliosperma pusillum. The sequence goes on along the minus strand of JAIUZE010007586.1, from coordinate 5,467 downwards.
ATTTAGTTTAGTCAACAAATCCAAACCCAAATTACATTGTGACTATGCAAGAGACTTAGTAGACTATTAGATCATTTTTAGACACCAAACGTCCCTGAGATCAACACTCTTACCACACCCTTATACTCTACATCACTAAATTAGCATAAAACATATGCTAACAAACCCTATGTAAATGCTAAAATTAACTAAGGGGTCGTTTGGTTGCCATGAGGGAAGATAAATTCCCATGAGAGAAAGCTCTGACTTCTTTCCATGATAAGGGTTTCAAGCAATATGGCAAAACAACCCTCTTCCAAGAAAACTCAAACAAAAATTAAATCTAAATCTAAAGTTCAAGCTCGTCTTTCTTTTAGTAATATTCGTGATTTACATCTGGATAAAAGTGAAATTTCTGATTTTTACATGGCGTCGTCATCAAAATCTGGCCTAGGTTACCACAATCTGCACAAGCTAAGAACTTTACTTCCATCAACACGATTGTGGGAATTCCAGAAATTGATCTGGAATCGTTAGTTGAGAATGAGATTATGGGCGAACAAACTGGTGCGATTCAAAACAAGGAAGGAATAGAGGAGACTGGTTGGACTGAAGTGCGAAAAAAACATGGTAAAATTGCTTCTTCCTCTAGTCCTACTTCTGATTCTCCTATTCTTCAGTATACTATGGAAGATTTGAAACCAGAGATTGACTATTGGAGTAATGCGGTTATTTGTTATGTGTTGGGACGTAACCCTCCTTGGGAATTATTAACTGGTCATATAAAGAGGTTACGGGGCAAATATAACTATGATAAGATTTTATTCCATCCAAATGGAGTTTTTCTTGTCAGATTTCTCACTCTTGAATGTAAGAAATTAGCCCTCAAGCAAGATTTTCCTATGTTTAATAATAATAAGCCCATTATTGTCAAACCATGGACTGAGAATGCATCCCTCACTAAAGAAAGTGTTAAATTTGTTCTTATTTGGCTACGTCTATGTGGGTTGAACTTGATGTATTGGGGTGAAAATTGTTTGATCAAATTGGCAGCATTAATAGGAAAGTATATTCATGTTGACAATGCTACATTGGAGAATACTCGTTTGGGATATGCTAGATGGATAGTGGAAGTGCAGGTGGATCAAGAATTCCCTGATAGACTGATTTTTAATGATGAGCATGGTAAACAGATGAGTGTTCTTGTAGAATATGAATGGAAACCAGTTATTTGCTCATCATGTAAAGGCATTGGTCATTCTCAGGAGAAGTGTAAGACAAATATAATTGGAAGGGTAGCTCTTTTAGCTAAGGTTTGGAGGCCGGTTGCTAAGCCTAACCCAATGACACAAACCTAAATCCTTCAGAACTGCCTGGTACATCTGTCCCTTATGGAGGCCATACTGTAGGTAATACTACTACTCCTACAGTCATTACCTGTGCTGTGAGACAAGAACATAATTTTGTAGGTGTGATAGCATTTGCAGGTATGACATATGCTGATATTTTGAATTCACCTAGGCCTACTTCTCCTACTTCTGCTGCAAGAAAAATTGATAGGGGAGAAGATCACCATTTTATTTATTAATGAGCATGGATAATGTAACAACCCGTAATTTGAAAGACGGAAATTATATTTGAAAAATAATAAATTTAATTTATTTTAATTTATTAAGATTTATTTGAATTTATGATAATTTAATATAATTATTTTGAATTTATTAGGAATTAAAGAGAAGGTTTTACGGTTTAACCCCGAACGTCATTTAACTATTCCCGAGTCAACTTAAGTCCCGAAACAAACCCGAAACCCGACTTTGGCATGAGTCACACGCCCCATGTCACCTTTTTCCACTCACTTTAGATCTTTTAATTCTTTTGATTAAACTAATACGAATATCTAAGATATTTGTAACTTTATCGATCCGTCAACTTAAATTACGCAAATCGCTTAAAAACAGACCCGATTTCTTCTACAATCACACGGCTCCTCCTCTCCTCTTAGGACTATATATTTTCTTTCTTTTGATTACAATAACATAATATCTAAATAATATCTAGATATTTGATTTAATTAACTTAATATCTAATTATATCTAAACAATTACCATAATATAATTATAAAACCCGAGTCAATCCCGTAACAACAATTTCAAAACCCGACTCCATAATTCCTCTATATTTACACGGCACTCCTCCCCCTAATTCTCACTACTTATCTTTTCATTTACATTAAATTAACTTAACATCTAATTAATATCTCCTTTAATATAATCAAAATCGTTCTTGGTGTTCTTGAGCGTTCTTCATCGTTCTTGAGCAAAATCGTCATAAAACCTTCGTCATAAAACCTCTGAGCTAGCATACCAGCTTCCCTACCTCGTGTTATAGGTGGTTAACAGATTCACATGATAGCTTTCATATGCTAGGTTATATGTTAGTTATTTGTTTCATAACATGAAAAGCATATCGTATATGTTAAGGTTTTGTATTTTCCATATACATCTCTTTTATGTTATTCATGTTTTATTAAACTCGACATTTCGTGGCTGGGAGAACTCGGAGTTACTCCCCACTGACTGTGGCTTCCGTGTTTATATTTAATGCGGTTGGCAGGTTTGTGATGCATACTTGGGTACATTGACGAGCTAGCGAGTGAAGTATTACCTTGGACCTATATTCGGTTCTTAGGATTGTATTATATTATACACTCTTTTATTTCCGTATTTATACGGGAGATATGTCTCCCGTTTCAGATAATTTTTATGTATAATATTATTTCCTTTTGTTATGAAACCTTTTTCTTTAAGACACCTTTGTTATGATGAATATATTTAATAGTAGATTCCGGTTTTAAAATTACCGATTTTCACTAAAGTGAACCTATTAGAAACGTATTCTCATCTTTTATTTATTTAAATTACTTGTTTCTTTCCGCAAATTTGAGGGTGTCACAGTTGTATCAGAGCTATTTTGCTCCCGACGCACGTTTGTGTACCCTTGTATAAATAACTTGACCTTAATAAAATAATAAACTTGTGAGATAGAATGGTAGGATGGGTAGATTAGGATTTATGTTGTAGTCTCTTTGTGCTTGCTAAATGATAAGTACTAATCTGTGTTTTCTTTTACAAGATGCCTCCGAGAGTTGACAACGCGATCCTAGCAGCTCTTACTCTTATTATTCAGAATCAGCAAAATCAACAAAATCAACAGCCGAATCCTCCTCCCGACCGTGAGAGACACAGGAGTTATACATGGGTTGCTTCACAACTATCTAGGAGCCAAGCCAAAACCTATGGTGGTGAAGTGGACCCCGTCAAGCTTTCTGAATGGATACGAGAAATGGAGAAGAACTTTTCTCTTTATGATGTCCTTGAAGCGGATAAAGTTCGTCTTGCTTCCCACTTCTTAGTGAAGGAAGCTGATCAGTGGTGGTCACTTACTGGCCCTACTTCTAAGTTGGAACCTGATTTTGGTTGGACTCGTTTCCGTGAACTATTGGAGGCGAGGTTCTACCCGGATGAATTGAGGCAGCAGAAACTGAAAGAATTCATGGACTTCAAACAAGGAGTTCTCTCAGTTCAGGATTTCACAACCAGGTTCAACGAGTTGGCTCATTATGCCATTCGGCTTATTTCAAGGGAGGAAGACAAGGCCTTCTTTTACCTAGGAAAGCTTTCTCCTCAGGTGAAGGGCAAGATCAGTAGGGGTGCTACTTCTTTTGTCTCTATTTACAACGATGCTTTATGGGCAGAGAGTTCTATTCGGGAGATTGCCGAAGAGGCTCGTACCTCTTATGTTGCTCCTAATGCTTATGGCAAGAGGTCGTTGTATCCTACTTCTCGACCTTCCTTTTCTCCCTCTTTCTCAAACAAGAGGAGGAATTTTCAGAGTGGACAAGCAACTCGAAGTAACCGTCCATTCGTCCCGAGCAACAACAACGATCTTAAGGGTCGTATCTGTTTTAGGTGCAAGATGCCTATACATCCCGGTATTGGCTGTTTCAACAAGCCACTTGTGTGCTTTAATTGTCAGAAACCGGGACACAAGTTTAATGAATGTCCAGATAAGAAGAAGACAGCTTCTACACCAGCTATTTCTGGGAGACCTAAGGGTCGGATTTTTATCATGAGCCGAGCTGAGGCCGATGCTCAACCAGACATTGTGACTGGTATGTTTTCAATTTATGAAATACCGTGTTTAATTTTATTTGATACGGGAGCTTCTTTGTCTTTTATTTCGATGAGACTATCCGATAAATTACCTATCAAAGCTTCAGTTGGGGAAAGTACTCCTATATCTTTACCGTCCGGAGATGTATTTTCATGCTCTTATCTTCATTCGGACATTCCTATATCAATAAATGGATCTGCTTTTCCGGCTAATCATTCTGGGTATGGATTGGTTATCTACTTATCATGCTCGATTTGAATGCCGTGACCAGAAGATTATTCTCAAAAGTCCTTTAGGTACCCGTGTATCCTATCAAGGGGTTCGAAAACAGTCCACTGTGAAACTTATTTCGGCTATGAAGATGGTAAAAGTAATCAAGAAGGGTTACAAAGCTTTCTTATGTGTTGTAACTACTTCTACCACTTCGTCTTTGCCTTCATTAGAAGATGTGCCAATTGTTCATGAGTTTCCAGATGTATTTCCCGATGAATTACCCGGGATTCCTCCTGAAAGAGATGTTGAATTTTCCATTGATCTAGTTCCTGGGACTGGACCAATTGCTAAAGCTCCTTATCGTATGGCTCCTTCTGAATTGAAAGAGTTGAGAATTCAACTTGATGATTTGATTGAGAAAGGCTTTATTAGGCCTAGTGCTTCTCCTTGGGGTGCGCCCGTGCTCTTTGTCAAAAAGAAAGACGGTTCTATGCGGATGTGCATTGATTACCGTGAGTTGAACCGTGTTACAATCAAAAACAAATATCCTCTTCCTCGTATTAATGATCTCTTTGACCAGTTACGTGGTGCTTCAACTTTTTCAAAGATTGATCTTAGATCGGGTTATCATCAAATTCCTGTTCGGGAAGCAGATATTCCCAAGACTGCTTTTAGCTCGAGGTATGGTCATTTCGAGTTCAATGTGATGCAATTCGGTTTGACTAACGCTCCAGCAATATTCATGGATCAGATGAATCGTACCTTCAGAGAGTACCTCGATAAATGTGTTGTGGTATTCATTGATGATATTTTGATCTTTTCTAAATCTAAGGAAGAACATGCTGATCACCTCCGAACCATTTTGGGTGTTCTTCGACGCCAAAAATGGTATGCTAAGTTCTCTAAATGTGAATTCTGGTTGCCCGAGGTATCTTTCCTTGGTCATGTCATTTCAAAAGACTGTGTTATGGTCGATCCAGCTAAAATTGAGGCAGTTGTGGATTGGAAGAGTCCGAAAAATGTGTCTGAGATTCGGAGTTTCCTTGGTTTAGCGGGTTTTATCTGTCGGTTTGTGAAAGATTGTTTTTCTCTAAACTTA
>JAIUZE010007585.1:0-33109 GCA_022085475.1 Heliosperma pusillum | reverse complement strand
AATGTTATTATGCTTGAGTTGCAATTCCGCAATTGGGAATCCGTGTTATATAAAAGGATGGATGAATTGGGTTGTAATCGATTTGTTAAATCCAGTTGTACCTTACTTTGATAATTTGTCGTACGAGGGTCCCTTGTAAGAGACCTTTGTTATTGGGATGACTTGCTTTGCTATCACCCTAGGTTTGAAACGAGAAATTTTGTGGATTAAACCTTAAACCTTTACTCGTGCCGTTGTCCCTTTTCATTTCCATTCTTGAATGTTTTTGTCAAGATTGATCTTTAAGAAATCGCATGCTCGTATCTTCTTTCTTACTCGGATATCTTCATAACTCTACTATCTGCTTTGTCTCTTCCTTGACCTCGTTATTTTCAGCGCTCCTCTCTTGTAATCTCGTGCCTTATTTATTCTCGTGTTCTCCTTGAGATTTCTTATCGTTTTCTATCTCGTTGCTCCTTCATCTTTTCTCTAGTGGATTGGATATTCCGTTTGTAAGGCTCAAAGAATAAGCGTGATGTAATTTGGGATTCTTTAGCTAGAATATGTGTCCTTGGAATGAGCAAATTTCATGTTATAATTCATCATGGGAAATAGGACTTAAGCTCTATGATGAATCCTAATAGTGATAATGTATCCTCCCTTAGTGGTTTTAGATTTGGAGATTGGTATTGTAGTGCTATTTTGAGAATTGAGTTGATTATGATAATAGTTCGTTGTTGTTGGGTATTATAACGGTTGCTTGGTATGTCATTTGGGAATTAGATGTCTCTAACTGGTGGATTCTAAAAGAGACTTTGCTTTAGGGAAATTGAGTCGGTACCCAAAGTTTGAGGAGTATTGTTATAAATGAAAGTCGATTCATTTTGAGTTTTAGATGAATTAGATGATTTGAATGGTTGTCTGATTGCCAAGTAATTGATCATTTGTGGTTTGGAATTAGTAATTCTCTTTTATTCTTAAGGAATCATAGTTTGAGATTGAGAAATGTTCGTTGCAACTTTGGATAGTGAGTGCTCAGTTGTTATGGAATATAGAGATAGAATGGTGAACCCATTCATCTTGAGGATTAGTAACCACCGTAGTTTGCTAATGTGACTATTTATATTTGAGGCTTCGAGCGTAGTAATGATCGAATTAAGGATGTTATGGCGTATTAAAGAATTATTATAATCGATAATGGATTGTGAATTTTTCCTTGTCGTGAGATATGGGATGAGGCTAGTTGGATCTTAGATAATTATGTTTGGTTGCGTGGATTGTGTTTTGACTTTCGAGGATGAGAAAGTTCATTGTAAATTTAGGATAATGAGTTTGAAGTAAATTGGATTAAATAATTTCATGGTAAGTCTCTTTACCTTGTGGTTGTTAGCGATCATGTTTCCCTAGATAAATATTTTGTTGGTGGTTTCTAGTAAGAGTTTTGATGAAACTAAGAAAATTAGAGCGCGTAATAAATCTTTAATGTGGATTGTTAGTTGTGGAGTCTACCGTGTCGATGGACTTCAGTAGATACTAAATGGATCTGAATAATTAGGTTATTGGCTTGAAATCTCGTGATTATGGAATATTTTTGTAGGATTTCTGATGATTGAAAATGATGAGTTGCAAATTGGGTAAATTGCATTCTCTTGAGGATTTGGTGTATTAGTAGAGTTAGTAATGTCGAATTCTTGTAGATCTTCCTGCCGACTTTATCTTGATCTTCCTATCCCAGAGAGTTCGATTTGTTTCGTTTTTGCGTGTTTTATATATATTTTGTTACCCTGAATTGTGTGTGAATTGTACGAGTCGCTCTATGTACGTGTAATGTCCTGTTATTTGATTTTATCTTTGATAAAACCTTCAAATTTCCATATTATATTTCTAATTTAACGTTTCAAAGAAGTCTAAAGTTGGTTTTTGTACCTCCTTTTTGCAGAAAATAGATTTCTTTGGCTTTTATATCTGGATTTTGCGTTTGGTTGGATGTTTGCACTTGTTATTGGAGACGTCTGATAACTAGTCCTACACTTACTAACGTTGTTTGATTTTCGATTTCACTATTTTGACTTTTATTTGATCTGGATAATTAGAGTTCTCGTTCGCGACGAGCACTCTTGAGATCCGTAAGTAAAGTTTCACACTTATGAAAATTCTCCTTAAACCGTTTTCGAGAAGAACCTCGTTCCAAAAATGTTTCCCTTGTAAAAGCTTTCTTGTTAATTTTTAAAACCGATTCTTGTCTTTGATACTTTTGTTTTCTACTCTCAAGTTTCGAGGACGAAACTTTTTAAAAGGTGGGGTGACTGTAACACCCGCAAATGTACCCTATTTGTAATTTAAAAATATTATACGGATACTTTTCAGCGAAATTTAGTTTTAGTTTAGAATTAAATTTTCTGTGTCTAATTTGGAATTTCCGAGTTCGTATTTGGATTTTTCGCGAGAATTCAAGTGAATCACGTCTTAAGACGTCATTGACTTTTCCCTTGACTTTTTCCACTTACTCCACTCATACTCCCTCATAAACCCTAACTTCCTCACAACTCAATCACCTTCTTCCTCACAAAGAAAACCCCAAAACCTAGCCTCCATTTTTGATCCACCTTAGAATCGTCGCTACTCTCTCATTTCTCGCTCAAATTCACGTAAGTTCATCTTATTCCTTCCCTCTCATCTTCCTCTATCCGTATTGGTAATAAAATTACCGTCTTTCTCGCTTTTCAATTTATCCGTCTTTCTCAAAGATGAATTATATTCATCTTTTATCATCTAATTGTAGGTGGAGACTAGGAAGACTTAGAAATCGTTTGAAGACGCATAAAGGTAACGGTTAAGGGTTACTCGATATCATTTACGTGTTTTAATGTGTTTTCCATGTTAGAAATCGTATTTAGAATATGATTAGTAATCTTATGAATTGTGATGATAGATGATATTTGTGTTATGCCTTAGTAAAATTGTGGAAATTTGTGTGACTCGTGCCTGCCCGAACAGGACGCTGGCAGCGTTCCCTGGACGCTGGAAGCGTCGTCCGGCAGTGGCAGCGTTACTCGCTGCCGACTGCAGTTTTCCTGCACTGACCCCTTTTCGTAAAAAGATCATATCTCTTTCGTTACTTTCTTGTTTTGGGCTTGTGACATCCCGTTGGAACCGTGATAGGATAAGCTAGCACCTCCATTTGGAATTTCTGCATTTTCATGTCTCGAACTCTAGTTATGACCGTTTGAAGTGGACCCTTGTTTTAGTTGGTTTCCAAACAACGTTGTTTTGGAGAGGGGATCTATGTTTCTTATTTATTATGCTTCATAAACTTGTTCTAATGCTTATGTATCATGTAATGATTCATTTTTATCATAGTTAAGTTTATAAAATTCTCTATTCTCATGTTTTGTGACGGTTTTTGGTATGTCCCGCTTTGAGTCGTTTTTAGAAATGTTACGGTTTGAGCACTATTTTGTTATCTGCTTTGTACTCTCATTCCCTTGGCTACCTCCACGTTCGTAAGGCTGGAATGTTGGAACGAGGATGTATCCTACTGCTTAATTGCATGTGTTAGTGGGCATACGACGACGTTGTTGGGAGGCGAACGCTTAGCGTTGATCTACCCGGCCGTCAAATGTTGTGTACTTGCGAGGTAGTGTCATTTGCATGTAGCGTACCGCTTGTTATGAGGTTTGTGCTCTTTTCCGCCTCTTTCGTGAAGGTTGACCGAATTTGGGGTACTCGACGTCTTTGTATGATCGAGTCTTGGATGTGGAACGTCTTACCACATGTCGAATCGGGGAAATGTCTTATCCCGAGAGTCTGGCCAGGTTTAGACTAGGACCGTATTATTTTCGTCGTCCTACCAGGAGGAAATTAGTATACATATACGAAATGAATTGAATCGTGTATGCGTTCAGGGTATATGTCTTATCCCGTGGATGCCTTTTAATCATACTTGCCATGTACACGGTGCTAGTGCGTTTCATTTACCGTGAGAGATGTCGTCATTGTGTCGGTGTGTTTCGATGGACGATTACATGAATGATTATATGATTGATCATTGAATGACTTGGCTTGGTTTGTTTGTCGAGTCTCAATCTTATCAAACTTATACCGCTAACGGTGAGATGCAAGCTCTAGTGAGCGTATTCGGTTGCCTAAGAGTGTATTTCCCGAGTCTTTGTATAACATGATGGATTCGTATTTGTATTCCATATGCTCTTATCATTATATATTGAATTGTCTATCTATCCTTATCGTATCTCAAATGTATATCTATATATGCATGCTTCTACTTTTGTATTTCCTTTTATGTACGTTTAATGTGATATGGCAGGGAGAACACGGAGTTACTCCCCACTGACTATGGCGTTCATGTTTTTCATGGATGAACAGGTTGCTTGATTTGGATGGCTTTTTGCTTATGCTATTTTGGGTTCGGGTGTGAGCTAGCGGGCGTTGTCCCTGGATTGAAACACCTCTAGACGATTTTAGCTAGTTGTTAATAACCTTGTCGTTTGATAACATTTTGAGAGACTTCGTCTTTTTGTTGTTTTTCATACTTTAGTTTGTAATATTTGACACTCCTCGTATTTTCTATTGGCATGTAAAATGTTTTAAAAACATCGTATTTCCGCTAATTAAATCACATGCTTGTATGTTTTATTTTCCGCATTCGCGAGGGTTGTCACATGGTGGAATATGGGTTCAAGTGGGACAATGTCGTCTAAACTAACTACCTAACCCTGCCGAGTATAGGTAGCCTCTAGGGTCGATAAAATGTCTCATGCCCATGGATAACCCCTACACGAGTCCAAGGCATTTCGGGTCAACATTTAGGTCCCAACTAGGGTCTTTACCACTCCCGCGGATGAAATCCCCTAACCAAAAGATAGAGCCTCTTTAAGGGGTCTCGCTCCCGCGAATGACCCACCTAGAGTCGATCCCCAAATCTACCCAAGCCCACTACCGTAAGCCCAACTCCCGTTGATAGCCTTAGTAGCCCCTAATTCGGCCCAACTCCCGTTGATAGCCTCTAAGGGTTGAACAAGAGTCAAATAATGGGTCAATACAAAACACCCAACCAAAAAAAAATCACCCATAAACCACTACTTGCTAATTTAACCAATCATCAATTAAAACCCATTATTAGACTTAATCGGCCCCTAGAAAGGGTGACTACTCACTACTCATGGTTACTAAGCACACAAAAACAATAAAGGTTGAATCTTTAATGTTAAACATGATAAAGATGAGATTTTTACTTGAAAACATGCAATTACTAATTAGGTGGGTAAGATTATTTAATTAGGCTAAGATTAAATAAACAACAAATTCAAAGATAGAAACTTTAACTATAAGTAATCTAAACATTCAAACTTGAAAAAACATCAAACATGAACACGGTGTAGCTGAGAAACGCACGGTCAGAACCGCACGGTAGAACCATGCAATGAAGAGATTACTTGGGTTTCGCACGGTCGGAACCGCACGGTTGACCTCGTCCTGCATTAGTTCCGCACGGCTGAATAGCGCAACACACGGTGTGCTTTTCCTCCCTTTTCCGCCTTTTTGCCGCCTTTTTTCCTTCGCTTGTTGAAGCATGGGTTTTTTGGTTTGTCCATGGGCCTTTCTCATGCCAAGATGTGGGCATATTGAGTCCAACTTGTTCCTAAACAACCCAAAGAAACAAAAATACCAAACAACACACCCGAAAGACGGGTTTTATTCATCTAAAGCCTCTAAACGTGATTCTAACATAAAACACATGAAAATAGGGAATAAATAGCACAATTATTAGCTCATAAAACGCGCAAATAGTGCGGTTATCAAATCTCCTCACACTTAAACCTTACTCGTCCTCGAGTAAGCATAAAGCATGATAGTAAAGCGTGAAAAATGAGAAATGAAACCCCCTCTAATCCTAAAAGCGGATGCACAATATAAGCATCACTTAATTATTATACTACTATTATCCGCATGAGTATTAGCGCACTTAACGCCCTTTCAACTCACGTAGGTATGCTTATGAGGGAAAAGCACACCTCGCGAGGCAAGTCAGGTCTTGCACAAAAATGAATGAACCAATCAATTAAGCAATTAATCATTCAATCACCGTTTCACAAAGGTACAAAATGGCTACCTTCCTCATCTAGGTAGCCCAGGCCAAATCCAACAACTAAATGGTTTTGTTCATTTAAACATTCCTCAAGTAGTAGTCAAATATCTAATTACGAATTTTTGTTAAAAATCTAAGAAAACTACGCTTACGAATGCATGAAATTGCTTAGGCGTCCGCCCTACCTTTCAAAAACTAGTAATGCAAGGATGAGAGATTGTGGAATAGAACTCCTGTGGTTACAATCCAAAAGCGGTGGTGTGGTCGTGCTCTTATCACTATTAAGAGGTAAGGGTCTACCCATTTTGGTAACTTATTTGATATTTAGTTTCGGAAATATTTTTGGGTTTTTTATGTTTGTCCCAATTATTTGATTTTTTTCTTTTTCTTTTCCCTTTTTTTTTCTTTTTTTTCTTTAGTGCTTGTTTGGGATTAACAATTCATTTGTGTGTGTTTCAACAATTTGGACCCACCGCTATATAAGTGCTCGAATGGGGGTACAAGCATAAGGGTGGACACCCATGTCCCCAAAGATTCAACCGTTGATTACCCACCGAAATCTTTCAACTTGCGCACAATGTGCCAAGTTGGGTGGCCGGGAGTGAGGGGATTCCTTAAAAGAACATGAGCGTGAAAACATCATTAAACAATCGCATGATCAAAAGGAAACAACACTCTTCTTTGGGGAAGTTTAAGCACTAAAAATGACCTCTATGGTCGCCTTCGTCCACCCACCACTCAAGGATGTATCACAACATGGGTTGAAATGGAATGAAAAACCTTGCAAAACTCGATTTACATTGACCTAGGCCGTTTGGACGCCTAATATTAACTCATGTATATGCAAGCATTGTTTTCAAAAGAATTTTAACTAAATTTCAAAGTTAGAGAAATGACTACTATCATTCGTAATATTCAAAATCATTAAACCACTTATCTGTATTTTTGGTATTATCTTTGAAAAACATTTTTAGATGCAACTAATTACATGAATGCAACTAGATATATACAAGGTTATCATGAATGCAAACTAAGTAAAACAATGCAACAAATAAGCATGCAAACTATAGTAGTAAATGCAATCCACAACATTCCACAACCACCAATTCCTCAAATCATCATCAACAAGTCAAAAATCTCCCAACTTCTCATGTGAAATTACAAGAAAAGAGAGGGTGTAGGTTGGAAAGATCATACCAAATCTAGGCTCATAAACCTTCGTTCTTGTCTCCGATCATTGGTTGTGGAACCTACACAAGTGAACAAACTACGCCCAAGCACAAATATATACAAAGAAAACGTATTTTTGGATTTTTCAAATTTTTTTGGTTTTTTATTTTAGACAATAAATCGCCTCCCCACACTTGCATCTTACTCGTCCTCGAGTAAGTACTCAAACGGGAGAGGAAACACATTTTATTTCAAAAAGGAAAACATATTTTTGTTGTTTTTTTTCCTTTTTCAACATAAATACTAAACTAGGCTATCTAAATTTGGATTTGACGGGCGTACTTGCTCAAAATGAGGGAGATTTTTGTTAATTTGGATTTTCTAAAGTAGGAGCATTTCAAAAGACATCACCCCAAGTGCAACCAATGCACTTGCAAACAACAAAACACAACACAGTCAAACAACAACAACTTAACAACAACAACTCAAGTCTTCATCAATCAAAAGGGAAAAGGGAATAGAAGGGAAACTGAAACAAGAAGAGCAACCAATCAACCAACAACACAAAATAAGAGAATGATGAGAGAGAAAGTTAGAGAGAAGATATTCTAATTTTCTAGGGTTCTTGGTTTTTGAGCAATGGCTAAACACAAAGCTAACAATCATTCTCAGGTGAACACAAAATTAAATAGTAAAAATAATAATACAATAATTAATACCACTACAAACATTCACACAGATCTTACTAATACTTCAAATAGTAATAATAATAATAATTTGGTGAGTAACAGTTTGGAAAAAACATCGAATGAATATAATGAAACTCTCGCTACAGAAGCTAGAAGTATGGTTCAGGAACGCCTTCATGAAGAACAAATGGAGCAAAATGTGACAGAAGAAGGTCAGGAGAGTCAATGGCAAGAGGTTATGTCTAAAAGGAAGAAGCAAGAGATGGTTCGAGCACAGGAGGACAAACTGGAATCCATTGCAGAATGTGAGGTGGATGAAGTAGTTCCAAAAGGTAATGTTCTTAAGCTTACTATGGAGGATGTAGCAGAAGAACTTAAATACTGGTCCTCTGCTATATATGGTTATGTTATGGGGGCAAACCCTCCTAGAATGGTGCTAGATTCGTAGGACTCTCAAGGATTATAAAGTGTCTAAGATCTCCTTTCTTCCAAATGGATTATTTATGGTTAGATTTGAGGAATTAGAACACCAGCAAATGGTTTTGAGCATGGGTATTATGTTGTTGGATGGTAAACCAGTCATTCTCAGGCCATGGAATCCCGATGTAAGAATGGATAAGGTCTCTGTTAAGTCAGTGCCCATCTGGGTCAAGTTGGTTGGCTTAGATTTGAACTTCTGGGGGGATAGATGCTTGGAGAAATTTGCCTCATTAATAGGCAAATTTCAGAAAATTGATGAAATTACTAAGATGAGAACCTTGCTTGGATTTGCAAAAATTCTAATTGAGGTTGAGGTGGATCAGCAGTTCCCTAATCAGATAGTTTTTTAGGATGAGAATGGATTGGAGGTTAGAGTGGTTGTGGAGTATGATTGGGTTCCAATCACGTGTAAGGCTTGTAAAGGAATGGGTCATAGGTCGGAGGAATGTAAGAAGAACAGAGTGCCAATTATTGTATCTAAACCAGTACAAATGCCAGTGACTCAAAAATAAGTTTGGAAAAGAAAGGAGGATGTTATGAGGATGAATGATCAGGTTGAATTCCCAATTTTACCAAAGAGTATAGGCAGAATACCTGAACACAAGGAATCAGTGAAAGATAAGGAGAAGGAAGAGACACCAGCAAATACTCCTGTTACACTAAACTATGGAGCTCTATTCACTCCTGCACGAGTTATCACTAGACTTACAAGACATGAGACCAGGATACCTGATGGGAAGCAGAGTGGCTTTATGCTGCAGTTTAATAGTGCTTTGGGAAAGGAAAATGAATTGGTTGATAAAGGAGGTGGGGATGGGAGTTCCTCATCTCATCATGGTTAGGATTGGAATTGGGAATGTGAGGGGCCTAAATAATGTGATTAAACAAAAATATATTAAATGGTACCTTCACCAGGCAGAGGTGGAGATATTTGGGCTCCTTGAGACAAGGGTGAAATCCTTGTCTCTAAAGAAAGTGGCTGATAATGTATGTCATGGTTGGTCTTATGTCACTAATCATGATTATCATGAGGGTGGCAGAATTTGGGTGCTTTGGAGGAATCAAAGAAGTAAGGTGGATATCATTGAGAGGTCAGATCAGTTAATTCATTTGCAAGTGCAGCAGTTAACTGATAATAGAAGATTCTTCATTACTTTTGTGTGCGGCTTTAATAAAATTGAGGACAGAACACCTTTGTGAAATGATCTACTTAGAATTAATATGGTGGAGCCATGGATTATTCTAGGAGACTTCAATAATGTTTTGAATGCAAGTGAGAAGATTGGGCTTCCTGTTAAGGATGCTGAGATCATGCCTTTTCAGAATGTTATTAATAATTGTGAGCTATGTGATATTAAAACTGTAGGAGCTTTCTTCACTTGGAATAACAAACAACCTAGTGGGACTAGGGTGTTTAATAGGATAGATAGGGTTTTGGTCAATGATAGTTGGCTTCAGTTTAGGCCTAATGACTATGCATATTATAGACCTGAAGGAGATTATGACCATTGTCCCTGTCTAATAGAGGAGGGTGGAGGATATAGCTGCCAAAAGAAGCCTTTCAAGTTTTTTAACATGTGGAGTAAGGTTGAGGTGTATAAGGAGGTAGTTAAGCTGGGTTGGTCTAAACAGGTAGAGGGTTCCCCTATGTTTAGAGTGACTACCAGACTGAAATTGCTTAAACCTCTCCTTAAAGGGTTGAATAGAGAGCTGTTCTCTGACATAGAGAGGAATGCAGATGTGGCTTTTGAAGTAATGGTAAACTGCCAGAAGGAACTTCAATCTGATCCTACTAGTAGTGTTCTCATGGATAAGGAGCTACAAACTAGACTGGGCTATAGAATGTTAGCTAAGGCTAAAGAGGAGTTTCTGAGACAAAAGGCCAAATGCCAATGGGGCAAGGATGGTGATAACAACACTGCTATGTTTCATAGGATTATCAAACAGAGACAAATTCATAATAAGGTGTTTAGGATTGAGGGTCTTAATGGGGTTCTGTATGATAAGCCTGAGGATATACAGAAGGCATTTGAGGACTATTATAAAGATTTATTAGGATCTTGTACTCCTACTTCTGAGTTCTTTCCTTATATTATGAGAGAAGGACCTAAAGTTTTACAGGAGGAATGGGAAGGCCTTTGTACCATCCCTACTGTGGAGGAAATTAGGAGGACTGTTGATTCTATTACTATGGAGAAGAGTCCTGGTCCTGATGGCTATACTAGCTGCTTCTTCCAATCTAGTTGGGAGATTATTAAAGAGGATATCTGCTTGGCAGTTAGGGATTTCCTTATTTCAGGCAAGTTGTTAAAACAGATTAATGCTACTAATATAGTGTTGATTCCTAAAAAGGAAAACCCTATCAATGTTAGAGATTTCAGACCCATTGCTTGCTGTAATACTATTTATAAAATCAAATCTAAGCTACTATGTGATAGACTATCCAAAATTCTTCCGGGTATCATTAATCCTTCACAATCTGCTTTTATCAAAGGGAGAAGTATCATGGGGAATATTCTCATCAGTCAAGACCTTGTGAGATTGTATAACAGGAGGAATTCTTCACCTAGGTGCATGATTAAGGTGGATTTGAGGAAAGCATATGATTCCATTGAATGGGATTTTGTCCTGAGGCTGCTGCAGAGTTTGAACTTTCCTACTCATTTCATTCAGCTTATTCAACAATGCATTACAACTACCTCTTACTCTATTGTGCTTAATGGGAATTCCTATGGTTATTTTCATGGGAAGAGAGGGTTGAGACAGGGAGACCCTTTGTCACCTTTACTGTTTACTCTATGTATGGAGTATTTGAGTAGAATCCTTAAGGTCATAGGTGGCTTACCTGGTTTTAAATTCCATCATCTGTGCAAAGGTTTAAAACTTAATCATCTTATGTTTGCTGATGATCTTCTTATTTTATGTAAAGGAGATGTTAAGTCAATCTTTATGATTGTTGAGGGATTCAGTAGCTTTTCTAAGGCATCTGGGTTACAGATTAACAATGACAAATCTGAATTGATCATGAATGGGATAGACAGGGAGACTGAGGAATTCATACTTCTGCATACTGATTTTACCAAAGGTAGCTTGCCTTTTAAGTACTTGGGTGTGAATATTTCCCATAAAAGATTGTCCAAGCATGCCTGTAATGTGTTGATTGAGAAGATGACTGCTAGAATTAAAGATTGGAATAGAAGGAAGATTTCTTACACTGGTAGGCTCACTTTAGTGAAATTAGTGCTAAGTACTATCCATACTTACTAGGCACAGATTTTCATTCTTCCTATGGGTGTTCTTGACAAGCTTAAGACAATGTGTAGGAATTTTCTATGGGAAGGGGAGGAGGCATACTCTAAGGCTCCTCTTGTATCCTGGAATATCTTGTGCCAAAGGAAGGAGAATGGAGGGCTGGGTCTGTTTGATAGTAGAATGTGGAATGTAGCTGCTGTGGGTAAGCTAGCTTGGTGGGTACTGATTAAGAAGGATCTACTTTGGATCAAATGGGTTGATGTAATTTACCTGAAAGGCAGGACTTGGCTCACTTATCATCCTAGTAGCTCGAGCTCTTGGGCATGGAGGAAGATATGTGCAGTCAAAAACATGTATAAGGAGGGTTTCCTAGCTGGCAATTGGCAGGAAGGGGGAGAGAGATATACAATTCTGAAGGGCTATAACTGGCTGGCTGGTACTAACATACCTAGAGATTTGTATAGCTGCACTGTGTGGAATAGGATGAATACTCCAAAACATAGCTTCATCTTTTGGTTGGCAATCAAGGAAAGGCTACTTACCCTGGACAGAATAGGAAGAATGGGTTTCACAGGCAGGGACTGCTGTTTTTTGTGTGAGAACCGCATTGAAAATCACAAGCATCTCTTCCAGGAGTGTTGCTATGCACGTAAATGTTTTGATTGCCTCACAGCTTGGACTCAGATTCAACCTTGGGGAGGTCATGCTCCTGCTGTGCTGGTCAGAATGCGTAAGCCTGCAGGTTTCATCAGGAAAATATATTGGTCTTTGGTAGTAGTTGTATACTATGGTATATGGCTAAGTAGGAATAAGTGTCGGTTGGAGGGCTATGTCATTAGGCCAGATAGCTTAATTCAGGGGGTCAAAAACCAGGCAAGAACGAGACTACTACAATTAGATCTTAGGAAAATGAAACAACATGAATATGTATGGTGTAGAGACAAGGAACTATTATGAGTTTCTAGTCTAGGAGGAAGGGTGGTATGGAGTTATGCTTGAGTGTAATAGGCCTTATAGTAGTGTTGTAATGAATGGCTTTGAGCCTTGTTATCAATATATGCTTACATTTGCACCAAAAAAAAATCAACCAACAACCGACTCACACAAGGCTCCTCCCGTTCCCCCAATTCTATTGTGGTGGTTTATGAGGCGGGAAATGAGAAGTGAAGGCGTCGAACAAAGACTTAACCGACTCACCGAAACTACCCACGGCACTCATAGCCTCATCATGTTGCTGAGTTTTGAAACTCTGCAACTCCTCAAAAGACTTCCTAGTGTCCTCCCTAAGGTCCTCAAAATAATTCCTAGTCTCCGCCCTAAAGGCCTCAAATGAACTCCTATGCTCACCATAAGAGGTGAAGAAGGAGTCATAATGGGAATTAAGGGTACTAAAGTTGTTATTTAAGGAGGAGATTTGGTTTGAGAGGGAATACATGTCCCATGGGTTAGGACCAAAACCCGGAGGTGGAGGAGGGTATTTTTGGTAGGGGTGGCATGGAAAATTGTTGGGGCATGTACGGGTTATACCCAAAATTTGCATGGTTCCCTTGATTATACCCCCACCCGAAGGGTTGCCGGTCCCAAATTGGGGCAAAGGTTGGTGAGAGGAGATTGGGTTTTCATTTTTGGGTTGGGCAAGGGTAGGGGAATCGTCACCATCGGAGGAAGCATCATCATCAATAGGCAACGCGGTCTCATAACTGATCGTGGAGGGGTCAAGACCGTAGGACGATGTTCCCCAATCGACATAAGTCGAATCCTTAATCAATTCCCCTTCCCGCAGAGCATCCCTCAGATCACCCGGTTAAAGAGAGTTGTGAAGTCGGGGTTGGGGAGGAGCATGGCCCTACGTTTTGTGATGAGGAAACAAAGCCTTTGCTCCTCATCGACCGTCCTAGTCATTAGGCACGCCCTCAAATGATTATGGTCTATGAATGTTGACCCCCTCACCCTATCTTTGGGTTTCGCGTTCATCCTCGCCCCTTGAGCGATGAAGGTTACTAGCCCCCCTCCCCTATGATTGTCGGCGATACTTTGTCTCTTATTTTCATCAACTGCAACAGTACCGCCTTGGTCAGGTCGATGGACAAGGGTTTATCCTCCATTAACTCCATAAGGCTATGACAAGCTATCGCCCCTACCCTATGGTGAGTCTCGTGGCTACCTATGAGAATGTCGGAAAACATTCTCAAAAAGTAACGGAACACTGCGATCCGCACCTCCGACAAGGCGGCTGTCCGAGCTTCATATCGGGATTCGGAACGGGTAATTTCGGCCCAAAATTTTTCACGGTCCCTCATTTTAGGTGTCGACTTAGAAGCGATACCTTTGCAATCATGTAGAAAGGAATACCAAGAAATTCCGAAATTCTTTGGAGGCTAAACTCTAACTCATGCCCCAAAATTTGAAAGCTAATGGTGGGGGATCTATTATCAAGCTTTCCCTTCAACGTTGCGAGGAACTCGCAAGTAAGGGACTTAAAAGACCAAGCATGCATCGACCCTATTCCTAGATCCAACCTATCACACATATTATTTATATCATCATAAATCCCCATGGAAATCATTGTTGAGGTGCAGAAAAATTTGGTGGGGTGAAAATCCTTAGCCAATAACTCATTATATTTCTTATGTTGGGCACTCGAATGAAACCCAACCAAGCCACTTCTATGTCTAAATTGGCTAACATGGACTCTAGTTAAACCAGGGGTAGGGAAAGATGAAGAAGCAATCATACCTTCCACACGGGATCGTTTAGAAGCCATTTTTGAAAGAAACCTTCAAATAGATTCTGCTCTCACCCGGAAAAGCAAAAAAAACGTCCCCGAACTCCGGCCCGGAAAAATTCAAGTTGCACATATTTTGGCGAAAATACCACCAAAATGCTCATGAATGTCCCCTTAGTCTCCCCTAAAAAGATTGTAAGGAATGGAGGTAGGGAAGTTGCTCAAAAATCAAATCTATGAAATTATGGTGAGAAAATAAAAAAAAAATTGTTGGCTTGTTGTTGTTGTAGATGAAAAATTGTGGTTGATTTTGTTATTTTGGGTTGATTTGAAGGTAGTTTGGTTGAGTTATGTTGATTTTGGACGAAGTTTGGTGGTTGGGTTTAATGGGGATTGGGAAAGTGAAGGGAAAGAGATGAAGATAAGAATGAAGATGAGGAGAATTTTGTGTAAGCCGTGCGTTTTAGTGAGTGCAGAATTTCTTTCTTTTATTTTTCAAAAAGTTGAGTTGCTCACGGTGGGAACCGCATGGTGGAACATGTCCTGCATTAGTTGCGCACGGCAGAGTTGAGTTGCGCACGGTGGGTTCCGCACGGTGGAACATGTCCTGCATTAGTTGCTCACGGCTCCGTTTTTTGCCCATCATCTTCGTTTTTTCGATTTTTGCTCCAATGTTTTTCGCTCTTAATGCCCAAAACTTCTCCCAAAAGTCCTCCTTCAATGCCCAACCACCTAAAAAAGTATCCGAATTGCCTCCTACAAAATCTCAAAGTCACACCAAAACCGTCAAATGTGGGTTGCCTCCCATAAGCGCACTTGTTTAACGTCGTTGGCTCGACCAAGTTTAGCAAACAAAGATTAAGCTTGTAAATATTAGGCTTCAATCGGGGCAAGGTTAATGACAACGACCTCCTCAATCGGTTGTCCAACTACATAGTGTTTAAGCCGTTGCCCATTCACCTTACAAAATCTTCCATCATTGCTAGATATCTCAACTGAGCCATAGGGAAACGATTGGACTACTTTAAAAGGGCCGGACCATCTCGACCTAAGCTTACCCGGAAAACGTGTTATCTTAGAGTTGAAGAGCAACACTAGATCACCCTCATTGAACTTTCTTCTCATGACTTTCTTGTCATGCCATCTCTTGGATTTCTCCTTGTAAATCCTTGAGCTTTCATAAACATTAAGACGAGATTCCTCCAACTCGTTCAAATCAAGTAGTCTTTTCTCCCCCGCCTCCTTCAAATCATAGTTCAAATGTTTTACGACCCAAAAGGCACGATGATCTAGTTCAACAGGGAAGTGCCAAGGCTTACCATATAAGAACCTAAAAAGCGATGTGCCTATTGAAGTTTTTTAGGCGGTCCGATAAGCCCAAAGAGCATCGTCAAGCTTCATTGCCCAATCTTTTCTTGATCGATTGACGGTTTTATCAAGTATACATTTAATCTCGCGGTTGGAAAATTTTGGCTTTCCTATTAGCTTGGGGGTGATAGGCAAGACTTCATCTATGGTGAACCTCATACTTCCTAAGCATAGCTTCAAAAGTCTTCTCTAGGAAGTGTGATCCTCGATCACTACTAAGCACTCTTGGCACTCCAAAGCGAGGAAAAATCACCCTCTTCAAGAAATTGCCAACCGTCTTTGCATCACAAGTCTTGGTGGGTATCGCCTCCACCCACTTACTTACATAATCCACCGCAACCATTATATATTCATTCCCATAAGAAGATGGAAATAGTCCTTGATAATCGATTCCCCAAACGTGAAAAATCTCTACCTCAAAAATATAGTTCATAAGCATTTCAGTTTTTCTAGAGATCTTTCCCGCTCTTTGGTATTTGTGTCACCCCTTCACATAGTGTGCAACATCATGAAATAGAGTGGGCCAAAAGAAACCGCATTGTAGTACCTTGGTGGCAGACTTCATAGCACTAGCATGTCCTCCACACGGCAAATCATGGCAATGTGACATAATTGAGTCGATTTCTTCCCTTGGGATGCATCTCCTCATTATACCATCTCCACAAGTTTTGTACAAATTGGGCTCATCCCAATAATATTGTTTGACACCATGAAAGAATCTTTTCTTCTTGTGAGAATCATAGTCATGTGGAATGATTCCCGACACCAAATAATTGACAAAATCGGCATACCAAGGTGCTTCTACTATGGCAAGGGCAAACAATTGGTCATAGGTGAAAGAATCATCAATGGGTATTGCATTACCCGGATCTTCAATTTCTAATCTTGACAAATGGTCCACCACTAGATTCTCCGTCCCCTTTTTATCCTTAATCTCAAGATCAAATTCTTGCAATAAAAGGATCCATCTTATTAATTGAGGCTTGGCGTCCTTCTTCAATAAGAGATTCTTAAGGGCGGCATGATCGGTGTGGAATATCACCTTAGACCCCACTAAATAAGAACGAAATTTATCAATGGCAAATACTACCGCCAATAATTCCTTATCGGTAGTGGTGTAATTAGCTTGTGCCGAATCCAAAGTTTTGCTTGCATAATAGATGGCATGAAGCTTTCCATCTTTCTTTTGGCCTAGGACGGCCCCCACCGCTACATCACTAGCATCACACATGAGCTCGAAAGGTTGTCCCCAAGTAGGAGGTTGCATAATAGGAGCGGCGATGAGAGCTTGTTTCAACATATTTGCATTAGTAAATACAAAAGGAACCACTTTTCCTAGCAATTCGGTTAATGGTCTAGCAATGGATGAGATATCCTTGATAAAAAGTCGGTAGAAACCGGCGTGACCAAGGAAACTACGAATTCCTTTCACATTGATGGGAGGGGGAAGGGTTTTAATGACCTCAATTTTCGCATGTTCAACTTCCAAACCACGAGTTGACACTACATGACCCAAGACTACCCCAATGTCACCATGAAGTGACACTTCTCCCAATTCAAAACTAGACCGCTTTCTTGACATCTTTTTAAAAACTTGGTCAAATTGCCTAGACACTCATCAAAGGAGGTACCAACAACGGAAAAATCGTCCATCAACACCTCCATGATGTCCTCAACAAATTCTGAAAAGATTGCCAACATACACCTTTGGAACGTGGCGGGTGCATTACACAACCCGAACGGCGTGCGCCTATATGCGAATGTTCCAAAGGGACATGTAAAAGTAGTTTTCTCTTGATCTTTTGGATGGATCGGGATTTGTAAAAATTCGGAGAAACCAACCAAAAAACAAAAGTAGAGTGTTGGTCAAGTCTTTCAATCATTTGGTCGATAAATGGCAATGGGAAATGATCCATCCTAGTGGCCTTGTTGAGGCGAAGATAATCTATGCACATACACCACCTGGTGGTCACTCTAGTGGTTATTAGCTCATCATTTGCATTTGATACTATCGTAATTCCCCTCTTTTTGGGCACCACATGCACCGGGCTCACCCATGTGCTATCCGAAATGGGGTAAATTATGTTAGCATCATAAAGTCTCAACACCTATTTCCTAAGTACTTCTTTCATAGTGGGATTGAGGTGTCGTTGTGGCTCTATCGAAGAAGCACTCTCATCACCCAAAAGGATGCGGTGAGTACAAAATGATGGGCTAATACCCTTGATATCGTCATTTGTGTACCCAATGACATCTTTGTACTTTTTCAAAAACATCAAGCAATTTAGAAATTTCATTGTCATTGAGTGCACTACTGATAATAACCGGGAAAGTATGGTTGGGGCCTAAAAATGCATGCTTTAAAGAAGAAGGAAGAGGTTTCAACTCTACTTGACGAGGCGTGGATCTCTCCTCTGTTCTACCATTCATTTCTAAACTCTCAAACTTCTTGTTGGAGACTTCTTTGATGGTTTCATCCCAAGCTTTAGCAATCTCCAAGTGCTCTTCACACTCTTCCTCTTGGCCACTAACAAACCCATGCCAAAGATCACCACTTTTCATTGGCTTCTTTTCAACACACTCTTCAATGACATCAATCATATAGCAAGACTTTCCACTTGAAGGTTCCGCCATGGTTTTGTTCAATGAGAACTCCATCTTATCATCCCGTACTTAAAGCGAGAGCTTCCCATTTTTTACATCAATTAACGCACCCCCCGTGGCAAGACAAGGGCGCCCCAAGATAATCAGTATATTGGAGTCTTCGGGAATGTCCATGACATAGAAATCACAAGGGATTATAAGGCCTTCAACCTTGATTGGAACTTCTTCAACTAAACCCATGGGGTATTTGATTGACCGCTCCGCAAGTTTCAAGGAGACTCTTGTTGGAGCTAGTTCAAAACCATATAACTTCTTGAAACTTTTGAGTGGAATGAGGCTAACACTTTGCCCAAATCACAAAGGTCTTTATCAATTTGAACGGTTCCAATGGTGCAAGGTATAGAGAAACTACCCGGATCTTCAAGTTTCGGGGGTAGCTTGTTCAACAAGATAGCACTACATTCCTTTGAAAGATTCACTGGTGTGGGAGCATTCAACACTCTCTTGTCGGAGATAAGTTCCTTCAAGAACCTTCTATAATTTGGGATTTCCTTTATGGCTTCAATAAAAGGGATGGTGATGTGCAATCCCTTCATCGTTTCCAAAAATTTCCCATACTTTTGTTCAACCTTAGCCTTTGCCAATCTTTGAGGGAAAGGAATATATGGCACATATGGCCTCACTTCATGCTTGACAGGTTCGTCAACAATCTTTGGCGTTTCCTTGGCAACCTTGGGACGTTCTTCCACAACTACCTCCACAACTTCATCATCAACTACCTTTTCTTTCTCTACCACCACCTCTTCCCTTCTAGTCCTTTTCTTTTTGGGGTGAGTAAATTCATCCAACACTCTCCCATTTCTCAATTGGATAGCATTCATGGTTTTGGGGTTCTCCTCGGTCCTACCGGGAAATTTCCCATTTGAGCTTTGTATTAAACTCAATTGAGTGGCCAATTGAGAGATTTGAGTGTAAAAGTCCTAGACCTCTAATTAGACTACTCTAATTAGTTCATTAAATTACATTAACATAATGATTTAGAATCTAGTTATCATGCATGCAAATATAAAAGCATAAATATAAAGATAAGAAGAAATTTCCTTACAATGAGAAATTTTTGGTCAAAATGGGCACAATAAGAAACTCTTTTCTTATTGTTCTTGAGCATGAAATTATTGGATGATCCTCCAAAAACAACCTACAAAGTAGAAGGTCTCCTTCTTTTTGCACCCAAGAATCAACCCAAAAACACTATATTTAATAACTAGATAAATATAGTATTATCCCTTAAAAGATACTAGAAATATTACTACATAAGTAATATATGAAGTATATAGTTTTTATGTGAGTTTCTTGAGAGAAGTTGAGAGAAGAATGCATGAAAAATGGATAGATCAAATTTTGAGCAACACTTGCTTCTCTACTTCTTGTGTAACTGGCCAAAGGCCTATTTATGGGAAAACCTTTTGCTCATAATTTATTTCACATGCATTAGGTAGTGTATGGTAGTGAATGTAATAATTAAAGAAATTTAGGACAAGTCACTATTACTAGGTGGAGTGTAGATTTAGGAGAGAGTAATCATCATTAGTCTCCACTACTACCTTAACTGTCCACCATGAGTATAATATGGTCCATTTTGTTTTTTGATATTTGTCTCACAAATACTTATTATCATATGCTTAATTATCTTATATAATTAAGTATTAATTTGATCATATATCAATTATATAACTCAAATTAATAAATAATATATACTTAACTATTAAGTGATATTTTACCATTATATCAATATATAATGGGTCCCACAAAGCCCAGTTAATTTATTTTACAACTCCTTGTAAATATAATTAACTAGTTACCTTTACCTCAAAATATATACATAACCTAAACTAATTTAATGAATTAACGATTAATCACTAAAATAAATCTTATTTACTCTAATTAAAATAAGACGTAAAATTTTATCAATCAATTATCGTATAATTGACCAATAAAATTAATTTGCTCGAGTTCTTAACTCAATATCCAATAATTATCTCACATAACTAAACATATATCAAATATATGTAAGGGACTAATTAAACTGTATCAAATACAAATAATTAGTTTCTCTATTTGGGTCTCATCCTATAGGTGTGACCTAAAGGAATCAGTTGATCACCGCCGTCATACGACAATAACGTCAAACTCTAATCAGTTGAGCGTTACCGATTTACGTTAATCAACTGACGTGGAGTATCAAAATATACTAATCATGCCACGTATATTCCAAATGAGATTTAATATATAAATGCACTATTGTGGAGGACACTTACTCCAACAATCTCCCACTTATCTGATACAAGTTGTGTATACAGCAACACTATTGCGGAGGACTCATCTCCTACAATATCTCCCACTTGTCTCGACAAGTTGTGTGCTACCGATTCTCTTGTCTCTTTTATGTCACATCCTCCCACTCATCGCAAGGTGTCTTACAGGTCGCACTTGCGATTGAAAATTATAAATAGAGTGGTTAAATCGATCTGGGAGAGTAACTGTCTAACCGGAAAATCTACCAGAGATCTCTTCCGAATGTGGCCACGCATTTCCAGTTACTACTCCTCGAGTGGCCCGAAGATGTTAATACCCAACGTGGGTGGACAATTCCTGTTGACCCATCTTACATTGTATAATGCAGATCACCATGACCTAGAAGATGCCCATCGGCCTCCTTTCACGGCACGACCTAGGACAAAAAACAAAGTCAATCGAAAACTACACCGACTCAGGTAAATGGTCGTCAGTCTAAAGAATCGACTCATAGGAATAAAATAGAAATCCCCGCCACGACCAGGCTTCAACAGTTTTGATAAGGAACTCTATTATGGTCACTGCCCGACAAAGTGTCTCAACAGTCTGTCTATGTAAACGACCAGTCATCTCCATGACCCCATGGTGCTGAACCAACCATCGATCGAATTACAATCTAGTCACTTCGAGACGTCACCTTAAATGAATGACTAGGGACAAAACACTAAGTTCATCCTGTTCACTTGAATTGGGTTCAACCTTTCTTTCAATCAATTCGGATAAAGAAAGTATTAAAATTTAGTCAAACTAAATAAAGGAGTTTTTAATGAAACTCTAACAATGAATGTGATTATCAAATACCTGCAAAAATTGATACGCTATCAATAATTTCATATCTCATAATCTCTAGCAATTCAGGTACATATTTCAATCCCCATTGAAATGACATGACTATCATGTTCAGCCTGCAAAAGGTATGGCTAATGGATTAGCAATACTTGCATCTTACCCATCTTTTTTATTGTTATTTTCCTTTGTCTTCGTAATCTCATATTACATAAAACTTTCTGAGTACGTGTCTAGGTTTGAATTTAGACTTAGGACTCTTGGCCTAAAGGTAGCTCCCACTGTATTACCAGTATCATGGGATATGATATACAACTATAGGAAGTACTTCTAGTCCCTCCAATACTTTCGAATCCAAGCTACTTTCATATGCATCATCATATGATGCAATGTACTCCATTTCCGTTGTGAAATCCGCAATGATAAACTGCCTGGAACACTTCCAGCGGATACATGACATTTATATTTTGAAATGTCATTCCTACTTGGAACCTTTCAAGTAGTCCGTTCTGCTTGGTACTTTTCCAACTGATAAATCTTCTATAAAACACAGTCAATTCGTGATCTCAAATCACTTTGATCAATTTGGAAACTGAAGTTTGTGTAACCCTTTACACGCAACTCACTTAAAACTCCAAACACATGGAACATATCTTTAGTCCTTCGCAAGTACTTAAGGATGTTCTTTATGGCTATCAAGTGACTCTCACTTGGATTTGATTGCAAACGATTTGCCATGCTCAAAGCATGTGAAAAGTCGGATTGAGCACACATCATAGCGTATATAACTGATCCCGCAGCGGAAACAAAAGGAATCATTTATCATGTGTTCAACTTCCTTGAACTAGTCAAAGATCTTATCAATATAAGAATTTTGACTTAATGCTAATATCCTTTAGATTTATCTCCATAAATCCAGATATCTAAGAGATGTATTCTACTTCTCCAAAATCTTCCATCATCTAAAATGATCAATATGTCTCCACATATAAAACTGATGATCACCACATTACTCCCACTAAACTTCATGTATCAACTAAATTCCTCGAGATATCGAGAAATATTTTATTACATGATTGACACACTAATTCCAACTATTTAGAACTTACTTAAGACATCCTCTTAAGCTTGCAAATTAACTTAAGATAATTAGGATCTACGAACCCACAGGTGAATATAAAATATACTACCTCTTCTAGAATCGTATTCAAGAAAGTGGTTCTTGAGATCCAATTGCCCATCATACTATTATGATATGCTTTAATCGCTAAGGTTTTCCGAATGGATCAAAGCATTTCAATTGGTGTAAACTCTTTGCCTACCAATTTATCTTTGAAAACATTTTAATGTTCCTCCATGCAGATATCGATCTTAAAAATCAATTTATACTGAAGAGGTCGTACTTCTTCAAGTAAAATTTATCAGGTCACATAAATGCCCATCGTGCATGAAGTTCATTTCGAATCGTATGACTCTAAGCCATAGGATGAAGTTGGGACTAGAAACAGTCTCTTATAATTCACAGGTGAGTCACTTTCTAAAAGTAATACGAACTCATCACGCTATCAAATAGTGGAAAAATTCCACCTGACCTCCTAGGTACCAAACAAACAACTACTGAACAAGCAATGAGGAAACCTTTTCCGGACCATATGCTCAGTTTGTGGCTCTTGAACATTTTCTCCCACTCTGTCTTATCAAGAAATAATCGTATTTTTATTGAAAGACAGCATCACGAGTCACAAACGCTTTGATCTCGTGGTCAATGTAGGATTATTGAGCACTTGTTTCATTCGGATAACTTACAAATTATGTACGCTACCCATCCATATTGTATATGGAATAAAATGAGACTGTTTTAAATGTGCTTAAATATGGTGGGAAAAGAAATATCACACAAAATAATAAAAGCCCAAGGTTAGTCAAGTGGCTCAGTGTGACTTGACAAAGACAAAAACATATCGTATAAGGTTCTGTTTCTCTATTCAACAACACCTTATCTCATAATGTGTGTTAGAGAAGTTAACTCGTGAAACCATTTCACAATACTTTTGGTGAAAATCAAAGTCAATACTTAGATATTTCTATTACGATTTGGTCGTAAGTCCTTGATCTAATACTCTTGGTGGTTAACTACTTCACATTGAAGCTCTTTGAACTTTTCAAAGATTTCTCTTAGCACCTTATTAAGTAGAATCAAACACAATATCTACTTAAATCGTCGGTAAATAAAGTTAATAACCATCTCTGGTTGTGATTGTTATTTGACCACACATAAGATCCTTATGTAATAGGGCCAATAACTCACTAGTTCGATTTCCTTTTTAATAAAAAAAGAAAAAGGGCACGAATCATCTTGCCTTGAATACATGATCCGCACACACCATAAGATTCAAAATCAAATGTTTTAGGGATACTAGTCAATACTAGCCTCTTAATGTGCTACACAATCCAGAATTAAGATTAGATTTGGGTCACCAATTTTGAACCTTTTACAATCTATATGACAAGTAATTTCTAATTAAGGTCAAAAATATAATTACCTTTGATTGGTATGGCATAACCATTGACCATGTACAGGCATAAAAAGATACAACGCATGTTCTAATCACAAAAATGAAACACTTGTGTCGTACACTAAAGTGGATACTATATTCTTTATTTAGAGGTCATGTACATAATAACTTTTATTAAAGTATGCCTCTAAATCCAAAACTAGATTGATCACATTATAACTTTTATATGTCTCTATAGAAATAAAACTACAATAGTTATATTTTCCTTGTAGGTCGACATTTAATCATGGCTAATCGTCGCACGAATCATTATTATATGCATTGAATACAACGATGAAAACCATAATGGGTATCTAATACCCAAAAAATTACATTTAGCAAAATAAATGTCGATCATATAGATATTATGGGTGAAAATAGTACACCCAATTTCTAACTCTTTAGAAAACTTGGGGCAGATTCTTTTATTGTGTCCTACACTATAAGAATAGAATCATCAAGGGTTGGGTTCGACACCTTGCTTGGGCTTGACTTTGCTATTTAAAATAGCCTTGCCTTTTCCCTCGCCTTGTGCAAACATCGTGCCAGCCTACTCTTGAACCTCGTCCTATTCTTAACATTTAAGAATAAAGCATCCTTCTTAGAGCTCTCACTCACTTTCATGAATCTCTACTGAGACAAGTAGATTAGAATTATAATGAAGACTATTCTTCATTTCATTCATAGTTTTACCTTAAAAAAGATCAACCTTTCATGAAGTGACTACGGTATTTGGTTTAAACATGATTTCAAATAAATCTAGAAACCTTGTCGTCCCAACTAATTTGGCCTCTTTTGAAGTAAGCCTCGATAAGGAGCATTATGACGACATACCAAAATACAAATATTTTCTTTGGAGCAAAAAGATTGATGTACCATTGTTATAAAAAGTCGTCACAAAAAAAAAATCAAACGTGTTTGACTAAGTGTGACTTATTTATATTCTCTTCATAAGAGACATTTGCAATGGTGAAAATGAGGATAAAAAAGGAAAAATTCATTTTGTCTTTAGCTATGGTGGTTTAAACGGAGATTTAAATCGCAATCAAAAAATGATAGCGTATAAATTAATGGAAACTCCTTTCCACGATTGAACGGATTTACAAGTTTGTAGAAGGATAAATATTTGTCATTGCGCGTATAAAATAAATATCAACGGAAAATAAACATTCATTGCTTATATATAATTCACTTGTAAAACAATTTTAACAAGTCACTCATATAATGACCCCTCGCAAAATTATATAAGTGATTCCGAGACCCGCATTTTAAAATAAAAAATGAACATGTTATGCCACTTTTATGTAATAAACGGTAAGTCAACATTTTGATTAATTCTACCCCTAGAACTCTTGGTCGATGGATATCAACCAAATTCATCTCCTAGTCCCGGGACAACGTTTATCCCGTTGAGTCCAACCCAATTTAGGCATGTGATCGCATCACCCTACTTACCCGAGGTAAAAAGGGTCCACGTTGTGGTTGCCCTAATGAACACGGGGTTCATAGGTGCTTCAATTGGTAAGGCTAAATTTCAATTTCTTTTAAGTCATGTGAGAGGTCTTTTAAATTTAGTTATTAATTCCTTATAAGCGACCTAAGTCGGTGAATTTTGAATAACTTTGAATTGACAATCGCGAAATAAAATAAAAATGCATGTTGACGATTTTGGCATGAGCGGAAAAAACATAAAGCAAGCATATAATAAATCCTAGTATGGCCACCTAGCTAATCTAATTAACTAGACGATTACAAAATCGGAAACCAACTCCTTGGCCCCTTGCCTCTTCATGGAACATTCTTCAAAAAGGCATCGTCTTTTGGAACACCGACTTCAGGAATCTCCGTCTTCATAATAATTAATTACAAAAGATACAAATAAAATTCCTATTATACATTTGATCTAAAAAAATGAAATTAAATTATTACAAACGGGCGATACGAGATCGCAATTAAAACTACAACCGAATCGGTATTCCCTTACATTACGGGTAATACCGATTAAAATATTTTAGGCCATACTAGGTACAATTTGCATTAAAAATTAAATAAATGACATTCATTCATTCATACATGACATAATAAATAAAATGCTGTAAAAATATGCCAAAATCGCCCTTAATACTTATCATGCTCATTCTAGCTCGGTTTTATGGATTTTATCGATTTTTAACCATTAAAAATCAATAATCAACACTTAAATCGTATTTAAGCTCAAACTAATTATCTAAACTGATTTAGAACTAAAAATTAGTCCCCAATAACTTTGTTTGTATTTAATTAGTTTGAATTGATCGTATTTGCTAAATATAGAGGTTTAATCACAATATTTATGAAATAAACCCAAAATAAAATATAAAAAATCATAAAAATTTGAAACCAAAAATTTTGTACATTCTAGAACATTTCCAGAAACTATAAAAACCAGAAAAATTTGCCCAAAAATTTTGAATAAATTTTATGAACAAATAACTTTGTATTCAACGGTTTTATCAAATAAAAACCATTAAATATAGTAAAATTGTGAAACAAATTAAAAACTTTCACCAAGATGATATAAATCAGATTAAATGTACCAAAAATTTTCAAGACCCGAAATGGACGTTTCAATTTTATGAACATAATAATCTCACTTTATCGACTTTTATCTCATAAAAATCAATAATCATGCAAAACATAATTAAAAATCACGTAATTTTACATACATTATTTAAAACATGCATGTGAGATCATATAAAAATTTCATGACCAAAATCAACATGAAACTCTTTTTAGTTAACTTTTAACATAAAAAATGCATATTAACATGATTAATTTAAAGGCCATAAATCAATATAAATAGCAAATCAATCCCTAAAATCACCAAATTTGACCACAACCATTTTGAGGTCAGTAGGTATGCATGCAAATCAAAAATTTCGTGCAAACCATTTTTTAGCACAAATTTTCAATTTTACCCAAGTTATCGTATAACTCGATTGTAATGCTTAAAATCAACATGCATGTAACAATTGAGCTCTGATACCACATGAAAATCCTAGACCTCTAATTAGACTCCTATAATTAGTTCATTAAATTACATTAACTTAATGATTTAGAATCTAGTTATCATGCATGCAAATATTAAAGCATAAATATAAAGATAAGAAGAAATTTCCTTACAATGAGAAATTTTCGGTCAAAATGGGCACAATAAGAAACTCTTTTTTTATTGTTCTTGAGCATAAAATTATTGGATGATCCTCCAAAACCAACCTCCAAAGTAGAAGGTCTCCTTCTTGTTGCACCCAAGAATCAACCCAAAAACACTATATTTATTAACTAGATAAATATAGTATTATCCCTTAAAAGATACTAGAAATATTACTACATAAGTAATATATGAAGTATATAGTTTTTATGTGAGTTTCTTGAGAGAAGTTGAGAGAAGAATGCATGAAAAATGGATAGATCAAATTTTGAGCAATACTTGCTTCTCTACTTCTTGTGTAACCGGCCAAAGGCCTATTTATGGGCAAAAATTTTGCTCATAATTTAATTCACATGCATTAGGTAGTGTATGGTAGTGAATGTAATAATTAAATCAATTTAGGACAAGTCACTATTACTAGGTGGAGTGTAGATTTTGGAGAGAATAATCATCATTAGTCTCCACTACTACCTTAACCGTCCACCATGAGTATAATATGGTCCATTTTTATTTTTGATATTTGTCTCACAAATACTTATTATCATATGCTTAATTATCTTATATAATTAAGTATTAATTTGATCATATATCAATTATATAACTCAAATTAATAAATAATATATACTTAACTATTAAGTGATATTTTACCATTATATCAATATATAATGGGTTCCACAATGCCAAGTTAATTTATTTTACAACTCCTTGTAAATATAATTAACTAGTTACCTCTACCTCAAAATATATACATAACCTCAACTAATTTAATGAATTAACGATTAATCACTAAAATAAATCTTATTTATCATATTAAAATAAGACGTAAAATTTTATCAATCAATTATCGTATAATTGACAATAAAATTAATTTGCTCGAGTTCTTAACTCAATATCCAATAATTAGCTCACATAACTAAACATATATCAAATATATGTAAGGGACTAATTAAACTGTATCAAATACAAATAATTAGTTTCTCTATTTGGGTCTCATCCTATAGGTGTGACCTAAAGGGATCAGTTGATCACCGTCGTCATACGACAATATTGTCAAACTCTAGTCAGCTGAGCGTTACCAATTTACGTTAATCAACTAACGTGGAGTATCAAAATATACTAATCATGCCACGTATATTCCAAATGAGATTTAATATATAAATGCACTATTGTGGAGGACACTTACTGCAACAGGGTGTCGGTCATTCTTTGAGAGGTTTGCATTTGATTTCTTAATTTGGTGATGGAGACATTTGTTTCCTCATGTTTTTGATTTTGTTGTGCCATGTATTGATTTTGATTACTCAACATTTGCTCCATCACCAATTCCATATTAGACTTGGGTGGTTGGGTTTGTTGAAAAGGTTGTTGTTGGAATGTTTGTTGTTGAGGTTGTTGTTGGAATGTTTGTTGTTGAATGGGTTGATTTAAAGGTTGGA
Source organism: Heliosperma pusillum (assembly GCA_022085475.1). Classification (NCBI taxonomy): domain Eukaryota; kingdom Viridiplantae; phylum Streptophyta; class Magnoliopsida; order Caryophyllales; family Caryophyllaceae; genus Heliosperma; species Heliosperma pusillum. The sequence continues at coordinate 4,414 of JAIUZE010007585.1, read as the reverse complement.
ACGGTTGTTTTTGTTGGAAGCCCCGGTTTTGGAAACCCGGTGGATTTTAGGTGGTTCTTTGTGCTTAGAACGTTTGGTTGGATTTTGGTCTAGTTTGGATGAAGGTTGGGTTTTGGACATTTAGTGAAGACTAAGAGAAATTAGGGTGGTTTCTTAAACCCGGGTGAAATTGATTGTTGTTGAAAGCTTGCTTGGCCGGGCTAGATTCCCACACTCCATTCACTTGTTCCACATAACATTCGTCCTCAACCAGTGCAATGAAGGGGCAATTAATTGGGGAGTGACTTTCCTCACCACAAAGTTCACAATACAAAACTTGCTTCATTTTGGAGTTTGTGGCCTTGTGTGAATTCATCAAGGCCATTTGTTGTGATAGCTCATCATGCTTTTATTTGACCTCAATATTAAGCACCGAACTAGAAGCATTCCCTTTTCCCTTCCTAGCTCGCCTATCATCATTCCAATCAAGGGTCCTTGAGGCCATCTCTTCAATCAATTCATTTGCCTTCTTATGATTCAAGATATCCAAGGCTCCTCTCCCCGATGCCGCATCTAGGCTCAATCTCAACTCATTCGTCAACCCCTTATAAAAGTTGTTGACCAACTCCGGTTCGGTTATGCCATGGTGTGGAAACAACCGTTGGAGTCTCTTGTATCTCTCCCATGCCTCATACAAAGTCTCATCTTCTTCTTGTGTAAAACTTTGAAAAATCACTCTTGACTTTAGCGGTTCTTGACGGAGGAAAGTACTTCTTCAAGAATGCATTGGATAACTCATCATATGTGGTAAAGGAGTCGGGGTCACAATTCTTTAGCCACTCTTTAGCCGATCCCCTTAGTGAGCGTGGGAATAACCTCAAACGAATGGCATCATCGGAAACTACATTCATCTTGACATTGTCACAATTATCAAAGAAGTCATTTAAGTGCTCATTGGAGTTCTCAAGCGGGCAACCGTCGAATTAATTTTCTTGAACCATTTGGATTAATGAATTCTTCACTTCAAAGTTATTGGCTTGGACCCTAGGCCTTCTTATGCTAGGATTCACAATGTGTTTTGGAGACATATGATCTCGAATTGGTACCAGTTCACCCATGATTGTTGCTATTGGTCTACCAAAAGGGTTCTCAAAGGGATCTTCTTGTGTAATTTCTTCTACTATAAGCTCGTCTATTACCGGTTCACCTACTAATCCTCTTCTACGTTGGGCGTTGAGTCTTCTTGCCGTAGCCTCGATTTCGGGATCTACGGCTTGTAAAGACTCCCCTCGTCGAGATCGCCTACTCATGCAATACACCTAAGCGCTTGAAAGAGAAGGTTAAAAAGAATAAAACACAAGCGGCACACCAAAGTGTACAAAAAGAACTATGACTTAGTCTAGGCTAGATTAAAACCTACTAATATCGCAATTGCTCCCCGGCAACGGCGCCAAAAACTTGGTGTGTGTTTTAAATACCGCAAGTGCACGGTCGTCAAAGTAGCACTTGAGGGTCGATTTCCACGGAAAACAAAGTGATTTTTAGTCGGTTTCAAGGGATGATAGCTAAGTCGATAAGATGGGAAATTTGAATTCAACTAGTGACAACTAAATGCAATAAATAAGATTTAAACTAAAATGCAAACTAAACAAATAAGCTAAGGAAAATACGGGATTAAATCAAGATTAAGGTAACTAAGATCCGATCAAGTCTTAGTTCATGGGTTGCAACGGTGGGTGGTCTATCAACAAGTGATGGAATATGGATTCAAGTGGGAAAATGTCGTCTAAACTAACTACCTAACCCTACTGAGTATAGGTAGCCTCTAGGGTCGATAAAAGGCCTCATTCCCATGGATAACCCCTACACGAGTCCAAGGCATTTCAGGTCAACATTTAGGTCACAACTAGGGTCTTTCCCACTCCCGCGGATGAAATCCCCTAACCAAAAGATAAAGCCTCTTTAAGGGGTCTCGCTCCCGCGAATGACCCACCTAGAGTCGATCCCCAAATCTACCCAAGCCCACTACCGTAAGCCCAACTCCCGTTGATAGCCTAAGTAGCCCCTAAGTCGGCCCAACTTGTGGGAAATAAAAGTTTACTTCCCCTTTAAAATTAGGATTATAACAAAATTATATAATATGAATTGCGAGTCATAAATATGAAAACGATATAAAATATAGAGAAAACGAATTGAACCTTTGGTCCTAGCAAAAGGCCTAAGAACAGATATCAAACCAGATATCCTCCTAATCGTCTCACCCAAGATTGATCGAGAAATGCCCTTGTGTTTGCTAGAAAATTAGAGAGAAAAAGAGTTTGTATCTTTTTGTGAGATGTTAAATTGATGATGAATAAAATTAGCGAGTTAGAATGAGTAAAACTCTTCCATATACTCCCTCACCACATGGCACACAATAGGAGAAAATAAGGGATATTTTTCTCTTATTTTGTTACCATTTGACCGAAAAATCAAGGAGTAATCTGGACTCTTTTTCGGTTATATTCGCTTCCATTTAATATAATGTTATACATATTATATTTGTCTAATATGTTGTCATACATTAATAAGGTCCATTACAACATTTTGCAGTGGATATATTAACATAACAATTATTATGACAATCGTATAATATCTACTTCAATTATAAATATCGGTATATTTATAATCCTGCTAATTAAATATAACGGTTTATGTTTAATTACGAATTAACATTTTAATTCGTTTAAGCTCACATTATATACTATAACTAAATATAACATTTTATATTTAATTACGAATTACAGTTAATTCGTCTTAGCTAACATTATGTATCGTATTAAATCATTAATATCATCATCACATTGACTAACCTTTTAGTCAACACCGACTTAACCTTTTAGTCATTTAATAAGGCATCAATTGATTATTTTTCTCAAATAATCACATCCTCAATCACATCCTTTAGGTTGTGGACTTTTAAGGACCAGTTGATCACCGCCATCTGTATGACAATAACGTCAAACTTATCTAGCAAGCCAACCGTTATCGAGAAACGTTAATCAACTGATTACAATACAAAGTATACCCTGTGAACCTATAGAGATTTATTTATGTTATTGCACTAACTGTGGAGGACACTGGCTCCAACAATCTCCCACTTGTCCGTACAAGTGTATGTGCGATAACCGATTCTCATATCCATATTAAATTTCTCCCCCTCAATGTAAACCAATTTGCAAAGTCCGTATTCACAAAGGTCGTAGTTTACAAGTGATCAGTATCAAGAGTGGTTTCCCCGACTAGAGAGTAACTTAACTGATAAACGAATCTATATTCGAGCATGGCCATGCATTTCAGTTACAGCTCCTCGAGTGGCCCTGAGAAATAGCATATCCTGATAAAGGTGGGATATTTGCTTCAACTCGAATCTTGCAGATACAAGCTCAGTATGAAATGACCCAGTGAAAATCTACTTAGCCTCCTTTTACGGTCGACCGTGAGAAAGAAACCAAAGTCCACCCAAAAACTGCCTTTATTCTTCAAGAGACAGTCGATAGTCAAAAGAATCGACTCTAGGAAACACTATGGATCCTATCCACACCTGGCATCCTAAGTTCCTGAAACATTTAGGACTCCATAACGTCGTAACAAAATGTCCCTGCCAGTACATTATACCCCGCATCTGTGATCGATAGTCAACTGTTTGAACTTTATGGCTCGTTTGAACCCACCCTCAATCGACTTCACAGAATAATGCCAGATTTACAGCTCATGTAGTGCCGATTACGGACCAAAAACAAAATAGAATGTAATTCATTCACTTTGTGGTGTTCAATGTTGTCAAGTACAACCCACATGAAAAACAAAATATAAAACAAAACGTGATTTCATGATAGTTTTTTTATGGAAAAAGATACAGGTGTCTAATGCATATAACACTAATACAACTCAGGAACACGCTTAATTCCCATGGAAATAACGTGCCCTTCATGCTTATCATATCTTAACGGTTTAGTGAGAGGATCTGCAACGTTATCATCCGTCGCAATCTTGTCTATCACTATCTCCCTTTGCTCCACGTAATCTCGGATCATGTGAGCCTTCCGTTGTACATGCCTAGACTTGTTGCTGGACTTGGGCTCCTTAGCCTGGAAGATGGCACCACTATTATCACAATAGATGGTGATCGGGTCATCCGAAATAGGAACTACAGTTAGTCCTTGTAAGAATTGACTCATCCATATAGCTTCCTTCGCAGCCTCTGAAGCAGCATAGTACTCGGACTCAGTCGTAGAATCTGCTATAACAGTTTGTTTGGAGCTTTTCCAGCTGACCGCAGCGCCATTAAGAGTAAAAACGAATCCAGACTGAGATTTCGAGTCATCTCGATCTGTTTGAAAGCTAGCATCCGCGTAACCGATTGCGCATAACTCAGTGTCACCTCCATAAGTCA
>JAIUZE010007584.1:0-10087 GCA_022085475.1 Heliosperma pusillum | reverse complement strand
AACCACAAACATTTTGAGGTCAGTAGTATACATTGGCCCTAACAATTTTTGTCAGAATCGATTTTAACTCAAAATCTTTGATTTATTAGTTATCTTATAACTGTAATAAAAAATGTCCCAAATGAACATGCAGGCTAAAGCTAGCTTGATACCACATTGAAGTCCATAGACCTTAATTAGACTCATCTAATTAGTTTCTAAATTACTTGTTAATTTAGTATTTAATGATCTATGTAACATGCATGCAAATATAAAGACATTTATATAAAAGAAGAAATTTCCTCACATTGATATGGAAATATATATGGGCACAACAAGAACTCCTTCTTGTTGTTCTTGAGCTAATAATATGGATGAACACAAATAATCTCCAAAGTAGAAGATCTCCTCTAAGTTGCACAAAGATTAACCCAAATAATCTACCCTTATTATTAACTAGATAATAAGATAGATATAATACTACTAATATTATGACTATATTACTACACTAGTAATACTTAGTAAATATTAGTGTTTGAGAGTTTTAGTAAGAAGATGAGGTTTTTGAGAGAAGTAAGAAAACAAGCACAAAATGAAGTGAAAAAAAAATGAACACAATTGCTCATTTTATAGGCCATTTGGCCGGACCATGTAGTCCAATTTTGGACTCTTATTTTGCATAATTTGATCACATGCATTGGAGTAGAGTGTTGTAGAAAAGATGATGATTGTTTTAAACTTGTTATGTCAGTTTCAAAAACTAACTAAAGAGTTACAACAAGAACAAAATCATCACCCTTGTAACAACATCATAATCGGCCACTTTTGGTCTAGTTAGGTCCATTTTGATTTTTGATATTTGTCTCACAAATACTTATTGATCATATGGTTAATTATCTTGTATAATTAAGTGTTAATTTGATCATATAACAATTATATGACTCAATTAAATAAATAATATGTACTTAACATTTTAAGTAATATTTTACCATTATATAAATATATAATGGGTCCCACAATGCTTAGTTAATTTATTTTACAACTCCTTGTAAATATAATTAACTAATTACCTATATCTCAAAACCTCAACTAATTTAGTAATTAAACGATTAATTATGAAGTTAAATCTTATTTAATCGTATTAAAATAAGATATAAATTTATTAGTCAATTATCGCATAATTGAAAAAACAAGCTTAATCGAATTTGAGTTCATAACTCAATTTCTAACAATTAACTCTCGTACATATCGAATATATGTAATGTACTAATTAACTGTATCGTATACAAATAATTAATTACTATTTGGATTTCATCCTTTAGGTGTGACCGAAAGGGATCAGTTGATCACCGCCGTCATACGACAATAACGTCAAACTCTAGTCAGCCAACCGTTATTGATTTACGTTAATTAACTGACTAATCATATATATAGTCAATAAATATCCCAATTATATTCCTTAATAAGATTTATTATGTGGCGCACTATTGTGGAGGACACCTACTCCAACAAAAACGATATATACCAAGCAAAATCAAATGCAAATGTTAATTAAGAACTACAAACCACAAAATAGAGTGTTAGTTGTCATTGGGCCGAATAGAACAAAGTTTAAACAAGCCAAAATGGGCCGAATTGGTTAAGTAGTGCAAGAGATAAGCAAACAAGGATAGAAAAGCAAAGCATTGTGGGTGGGCGGGTGAGATTAGGGTGCTTTATAACCGGGCCTAGTGCGGTACTCGAGAGTGGAGAGACGGTCAAGGCACGAGGACACATGTGTAGCTTGAGCGGTGAGGCAAACGTCAAAGTTCCAAACTTTTAAGGAAAGAGCCTCCGTCGCATTGAAGATAGTACGCATCCCCTCACGCATTTCCGTACCACTTTTAACCAAAGAACCGCCTTGGCTCACCAAATATGTCATCCGATCCCTTTGCCTATACATTTCTTGTTTACAGTCGACAATGTTCCTTTCCAATTTAGCAAGGCAATCATCCACACCCGTCATCCACGCCCTCATCTCACGACTCACACCCGACCCACCTTGGTCACGGGTAGAGCTAGAGGAACCCAATGCCACGGTTTGAACAACCTTGTCCAACACCGCATCTATCTTCTTGTCTTGCGCATCAAGGCGCTCCATCATACTTCCCATAAACAAATCCAATTTGGACTCGATTCCTGAAAAATCAGCCCCAACCGACTGCATCCCGACCGAACCCCCTTTGGTCAAAAACATCAACTCCGGTCCATACGCATCCAACTTCATGAATTTTAAAAACGTGTCACACATGTCATCTTTTACGGTAACCCCATAATTGTTCACATTAACGACCCCTTTTAACTCAAGGAGCCGTGACACCTACATCCCGTAGGGTAAATCAAGAGTAGAATAAATCTTGTCCTCGATCACCGAAAAAGCGGTTTGTGAAATACGAGAAAAGACAAGAAAAGGTAAATTAACCCGGTTTCCCTCCAACCAATGCTTCACAACCAACATCTCATAACATGCAATCTTGTCCCGTCCTCCCCGACACGGAATTACGGTATTCCATAAAATGTTTAACAGAAATTTCAACTTTGGGGACACACTTCCCGCCAAAACACAACTCGACAAAGTAGCTCCAACATCAAAGTATTTCTTAACTTCCAACTTAGCCATGTCCGTCAGTTCATCCCATGACGTACTCGGATTGATTTTGATTCCATCATCAGGAACCGAAAACAGAATACAAAAGTCCGTCACGGAAATCGAAACTGAACGGCCATTAATGACGGCATTCAACACTCCATCGGTTAATGAAACAGAAGCGAAAAACTGTATTACCTCAATAGGATAGACTGGACCCGAAAACTGTGCCACGATTTCCCATTCTTGAAAATTTAAAAAGTCGGTAAAGAATCCTAAAGCCCTATATTTGTCACACCAAGCTTTCGGATAATGACGACCACCATGTATTCCGTACTGAGCAACTCGGTTTACAAGCTTTCTTTCATCTTTCGTGAGACGGAGTTTATCAAGCCCGGAAGATGTTTCTTGAGGAGAAAAATCACGGAGTGTAACCCGTGTAATCACCTCGGGAACCGTGTCAGCAACTTCGGTTGTAGCTTCTTCTTGGACTCTAGCTTTGCCCTTATTTAACCTTCTTCTTTTTGTACCCTCAAGACCCGCACCGGACTCGGTTTGGTTCATGGTAGGAGATTTTTGTGTGGGATTAGGAGAGGTATTTGTGGGCATGCTAGGCTTAGGAGTTTTTGGGTTTGGGTTTTTGGAGATTTTTGATCTAGTGGAAGCCATGGATGAAGGTTGAAGGTTTGGGTAATTTTTTTGTTGTTTGTTGTGGGTTGCCGTGAGGAAGGAGAAGGAGTAAAAAAATTGGTTGAGTATTGATGTGGTGAAAGTGATAGGTAATAATGAGAGGATGTTGGTTTTTGTACCTTTTGTACTTTTGTACATAGGTGCCGGCTATAGAGTCCACTTTCCCCCTTTTTTTTTTTTTTTTTTTTTTTTTGTTTTTGAATTTTGGTAGGAAAAGGAATCTTGGGTAGTTAATTGTTGGGATATGGTAAGGATAGAATTTGGTAAAATAAAAAGATATGGTAAGGTGATATTTATTTGAAAATTTCGGCCAAATAGAATTACATGGGTAGAATTTTGGTTTGATTAGGAAAGTGAATAAGATAGGTTTTGGCAAATATGTGGTTCATAATTCAATTTCCATAAAACACTTAATATGCAAGATACTCACGTAAAATATATTATATTAAACACAAATATACTAGCAATGAAATATGCGGACACAGTCATACAATCTCGTCTTATTCTAGCCAGCCACGCAGGTTCACAAAATAAATATAACGAATTTAAGTGCTACTGATTAAACCAATTTCCAACCGCAAAATCTCAAAACGTCTTCTTGCTAACGCCTTTGTTAAAATGTCAGCCCATTGATTGTCAGTACTACAAAATTCGAGTTTGATGTTGCCCTTTTCTACATGGTCACGCAAAAAATGATGTCTAATGTCTATATGCTTAGTACGAGAATGCTGAGCTGGGTTCTTAGAAATAACAATAGCACTCGTATTATCACAGAAAACAAGCATACAACCAACATTAACACCATAATAACATAGTTGTTGCTTTAACCAAAGTAGTTGGGAACATACCAGTCCTGCAGCGATATATTCGGCTTCTGCAGTAGATAACGCAACCGAATTTTGCTTCTTTGAGCCCCAAGTAATTATGCATGGTCCAACAAACGTAGCAAATCCAGAGGTACTTTTTCTATCTAAAGAACATCCCGCATAATCTGCGTCTGAATATCCTACTAAATCGAAATTACACTCAAGTGGATACCACAAATATAAATTAGACGTACCAATTAAATATCTCAAGATACGTTTAACTGCAATCATATGTGATTCCTTAGGACATGATTGAAATCTAGCACAGACACATACGCTGAACATAATGTCAGGTCTACTTGCAGTTAAATATAATAAGGAACCAATCATACCTCGATATGTAGTCTCATCTACGGACTTACCATTTTCGTCCAAGGTCAACTTTTTATCAGTTACCATAGGTGTGTCCATTGGATGAGCGTTCTCCATACCAAATTTTCTGATTAGCTCCTTGACATATTTTTGTTGGTGAATCTTTATTGCTTCTTTGGTTTGTTGAATCTGCAGTCCTAGGAAGAATTTCAATTCTCCTATCATGCTCATTTCAAATTCTGAGGTCATTAGATCTGAAAAATACTTGCATAATTTATTGTTAGTAGAACCAAAGATAATATCGTCTACATAAATTTGAGTAACAAGTAAATTAGAACCCTCTGATTTTAAAAATAGGGTTTTGTCGACAGATCCTCTCTTAAAATTGTTTTGTAATAAAAATTTTGATAATCTGTCGTACCAAGCCCTAGGCGCTTGTTTCAAACCATATAAAGCTTTATCGAGTTTAAAAACATGGTTTTGAAACTTGCTATTTAAAAATCCAGGAGGTTGTTCAACAAAAACCTCTTCTTCCAAATATCCGTTAAGAAATGCAGTCTTAACGTCCATTTGGAACAGTTTCATTCCTTTATGAGCTGCGAAGGCGATGAGCAAGCGAATAGCTTCAAGTCTTGCTACTGGAGCGAAAGTCTCGTCATAATCAATCCCTTCTTGTTGATTATAACCTTGAACGACCAAGCGAGCCTTATTACGAACTATAACTCCTGAGTCATCCAATTTATTTCTGAATACCCATCGAGTACCAATCACAGTTCGATTAGGAGGTCGTGGCACAAGGTGCCATACTTTATTACGTTCAAACTGTTGAAGCTCCTCTTGCATTGCTACAATCCATTCGAATTCTGCAAGAGCTTCTTTGATGTTGGTAGGCTCTATGGTAGACAGAAATGAATAGAATGAACAAAAGTTATTTAATGTTCGCCTAGTTTGAACTCCTTTAGTCAAACTTCCTAGGATACTATCCATAGGATGAGAACTCTTATATTTCCATTTCTTAGAGTTCTTAGGCTCATCATCATCTGATGAACTTTCACTTTCCTCAAATGATTCAGAATCAAGATTGGTTCCCCCTGAGCTGGACTCTGGGGTTATAGCTGAAGTTGGTACAACTTCAGTTACACCATCTTGGTTCTGGTTCAAAGTTATAGCATCATCAGCTATAACTTCAATTTCCTTTTCCTTGTTTTGAGAAGAGACATTCGTATCATCAACAATTGTCTCAGTTTTCTGTTCAAGGTCATTTGCGGATTTATCAAGTTCATCATTGATTCCTTCAATAACTTCTTCATTATTAACTGGCTCGTCTTCCCTTGAAAGGCGAAAGTCTGGATCATTCATGTCTTCTTCTTCATTCTGTTCAACTTGCTCAGGCACATTATCTTCATCAAATACAATATGAACACTTTCTTCTATGCACAACGTTCTTTTGTTAAAAACTTTAAAAGCTTTACTATGATTAGAATAACCAACAAACACTGCTTCGTCACTTCGTGGATCAAATTTGCTCAAATTACTTTTTCCATTATTATGGACAAAACATTTACTCCCGAAGCAACGAAGGTGAGCTATATTGGGTTTTCTCCCTATTAAAAGTTCATAGGGAGTCTTTTTGAGAATAGGTCTAATCATAGCTCTATTGTGCACATAGCATGCAGTACTAATGGCTTCAGCCCAAAAACTCTTAGGAAGGCCACTACACAAAAGCATAGTGCGGGCCATATCCTCTAATGTTCTGTTCATACGTTCCACGACACCATTTTGTTGTGGGGTTCGTGGTGCAGAAAAGTTATGTCCTACACCATTCTCCCTACAATATTCTATAAAAGCTTGATTATCAAATTCGGTGCCATGATCCGTACAAATGGAAACTAACTTTTTATTATACTTGTTTTGCGCGAGCTTCATTAGTACTACAAACTCATCGAAAGTTTCATCTTTAGTAAATAGAAAGATAGGCCATACATACCTTGAGTAGTCATCGACTAGGACGAATACGTACCTTGATCCACCGCGGCTTCTAACTTTCATAGGTCCACACAAGTCCATGTGTACCAACTCAAGTGGACGCTCTGTACTTGCAACTCATTTCGGTTTGAATGAATATCTAACTTGTTTACAGCGGGTACATGAGTCCCACATCTTTTCTTGTTCGAATTTGATTGAGGGTAGACCCTCAACTAATTCCCAAGACTTGAGTTTCTTTAAAATCGTTAGACTGATTTGTGCAAACCTCTTGTGCCACAAGCATGAATCGTTCACAGTGACTTTCATGCACGTAAAGGAACTTGTAGTGACTTTGTTTAAATCAATCATATACACGTTCCGTTTACGTAGACCTTCTAAGATAACGTTACTAGTACCTTCAGCTATGATACGACAAACATTTGAATGAAAAACGACTTTGTTGCCTTTGTCACATAGTTGAGAGATACTTAGCAAGTTATGCTTAAGGCCATCTACCAGATATACATTATTAATAGCATGTGAAGGAGATATACCAATTTTACCTACACCGATTATGTTGCCCTTCTTGTTGTTTTCAAAGGTGACCTTGCCACCGTTCAAGGGCTCTAGTGAAAGAAAAAGATTCTTGTTTCCGGTCATGTGTCTCGAACATCCACTGTCGAGATACCATAGATTATTTTCTTTCACTATTATCTGCAACAGAATCAAATACAGCTCTTAGGTACCCACGCTAAGTTGGGTCCTTTTTGGTTAGTGACTCTATATATTTGATCCTTCCTAACCCATACTTGTCTAACAATTCTTTTCTTCTCAGGATAGGGCTTGCTAGGTTTATTATAATGTTTGTTATTGTTGCGACGCACATTAGGTTTAAATGACTGCTTCTGATTCACATAAGGTTTAGATTTTGAAGGTACAGATGTGTAATCGAAAGCTATGTCATAAAACCACCTGAACTCATTACTTCTAACCTCATCACGTTGAGATTCAGGTTCAGACTCATTAACACTAGATACGTCATGTTCTTTAACAAAATCAGTTTGATTTTTGTTGTCGTTGACATATTTAACACAATTATCTTTAACATGACCGTTGTGACCACAATAATTGCAAATCAGATATTCTGAAAGATTGACATATTTCCTTCTTCTGAAATCACGGTCAGAAGGAGTGGATTTGCATTTATCATGGTCTCTACGACTATAGCATTCATGACCTAGACCCATCTTCATGTTATTATTAGACTGTTCGGTAAGGAAGTCTAAGACCTTCTGACTTCCTTCCCACTTATCATGAACTTTTCGTGCATGTAGGAGCAATTCCTTCAAAGACTGAATTTATTTTTCACATGACGAATGGTCTACATTCGAGTCTTTGGAGGGATTGTTCTTTTTGAAATTTTCACGAAAGTCATTGAAACGTTTGTTCAAGATAAGTTTCTCCTCATTATGTTGACTTTTGGCTTGGGAGAATTCAGCCTTTATATCTTTCAATTGCTGAGAAAGAAAAGAGTTTACTTTCTCGTGATCAAGGATAACAACTTCCTTTGCCTTAGCTTCAGATTGTAAAAGCTCATTGACTTTCTTCAATTCTGAAGTTATAGCTTCATTAGCTATAACTTTGGCTTGAAGATGCTTAATGTTGAGCTTTAACTCTGAGATTATAGTTTCATTAGCTATAACTTTAGACTCGAGAGCCTCTTTCTAACATTTGTCTTGTCTGAAGTTACAGCTGAAGTTGCCATAACTTTAGACTTGAGCTTTTTAGCTTTGGCCTTAAGAAGTTGGTTTTCCTCAGCAATGTCAAGAATTTGTTCTTTAAGATCTTTCAATTCTAGACTCTGCTCATGACAATGATCTAAGGCTTCTTCAAAATACTTAATTAAAGACTTCTTAGATAAATTCTTAACTTGCTTTTTAAGTTCAAGATGACTAACCTCTTCGTCATCTTCTGAATCTGGTTCTGAATCTGAGTTGCCAACAAGACACATCTCGGATTCGCTTTCATTGTCACTGTCAGAAATTAGGTCAAGACTGACGTTGCTTAGACACAGTTGGCGACTTCCTCTTCCTCTGACTCGTCGTCCTCTGTGTCGAGATCTCTCCAGCAATAAGCCATCATCACTTGCTTGAATTCCTTCTTGGTTTTGTCTCGTTGATTTTTGTCTTTGATTTTCTTCCATGTGGGGCAATCTTTGATCATGTGATCATTATCCCCACATTTGAAGCAACCATGACTTGAAAGAGACCCTTTTGACTCAATTGGCTTCTTGTAAGATTTGTTAGCGTTATTGTTAAACGTTTTCCCTTGTGGTTTATTAAAGAATTTTTTCTTAAAAATGTCTAGCAAATAACACTGTTTCATCTTCAAGATCCGAATCTTGTCTTTCACTAGATTCGGCTTCTAAAGCCACTTTCGTGCTATTACTATCATTTGCCTCATCTTCATCAAGAGTAATCTCGTGAGCCATTAGGGTTCCAAGTAGCTCTTGATAAGATAGGTCAGATAGATCTTTACATTCCTCAATTGCCGTCACCTTAGGTCTCCATCGTTTAGATAGACTTCTAAGGATCTTCCTGGCAATTTCCTCGGAGTCAAAAGTTTTTCCAAGATTTTTCAATTCATTAATGATACTAGAGAAGCGAGTGGACATGCTGTCAAGCGATTCATTGTGTTCCATAGAGAACAATTCGTATTTTCGCATCAGTAGTGCAATACGTTGCTTTTTGACAACAGTTGTCCCCTCATAGGCTAACTCAAGACCATCCCATATTTCCTTGGCAGTAGAACTAGATGAGAAACGATCAAATTCAGTATGGGTCATGCCGTTTTGCAACAGACTAATAGCCTTTGAATTTTTCTCAGCTTTCTTATAATCTGCCTCAACATAGTCATCTTCTTTCTTTTCGATGGAAGTGCCAGTAGCAGATCCAAACATGATCTTATTAGGACCATTCTTAATGATTAGCCAACACTCCCAATCGTTACCCTTTATGAAATGGGTCATCATATTTTTCCATAAACTGTAGTTCTTCCCATCGAATACGGGACACTTCAGATGTTTGGAATCCATTAAAATAAAATTAAATGCAGCGGAAAATAAATAAAAATAAAAGGATAAATGGATCAGACTCCTTGCTGTAAGGCAATCAAGAGCACGAGGCTCTGATACCAATTGTAGAGTCTATTGATCGAATACGAAAGAGGGGGGGGGGGGTGAATTGAGTATTAAAAACTAGCCCCACTTTTTCGATTTATATGATATGTAATTAATTATTTGATCTTATGAATTAAAATCAACTAATTAATTAATCAAAGTAAGCGCAAGTAACGAAATAACGAAAAGTAAAGAGAGTAGAGAGAGGCACACGGATTTTTGAAGTGGTTCAGTTTCACACGTTGAAACCTACGTCCACTATTCTCGATTAATAATTTTTAGTACCTTTCTACGGATTACAAAAATTACCAACCCACTCGTATAATCAACACTATGATTATAACTCAAGGTGAGTATCGCTAAATACTCTATACTATCTTACGTTAATAAGAAAGTACAATATAACTCACACAAATTCCCGTTAAAGAATTGTAAGCTTATAATGATGTAATATTATCCAATAACGTATTT
>JAIUZE010007581.1:0-32590 GCA_022085475.1 Heliosperma pusillum | reverse complement strand
ATAACTTCTTCATTAGTTTCTGGCGCGTCATCCCTTGAAATGCAAAAGTCTGGATCATTCATGTCTTGTTCTTCATTCTGTTCAACTGGCTCATGCACATTATCTTCATCAAATACAACATGAACACTTTCTTCTATGCACAAAGTTCTTTTGTTAAAAACTTAAAAAGCTTTACTATGATTAGAATAACCAACAAACACAGCTTCGTCACTTCGTGAATCAAATTTGCTCAAATTACTTTTTTCATTATTATGGACAAAACATTTACTCCCGAAGCAACGAAGGTGAGCTATATTGGGTTTTCTCCCTCTTAAAAGTTCATAGGGAGTCTTTTTGAGAATAGGTCTAATCATAGCTCTATTGTGCACATAACATGCAGTACTAATGGCTGCCCAAAAGCTCTTAGGAAGGCCACTGCACAAAAGCATAGTGCGGGCCATGTCCTCTAATGTTCTATTCATACGTTCCACGACACCATTTTGTTGTGGGGTCTGTGGTGCAGAAAAGTTATGTCCTACACCATTCTCCCTACAGTATTCTATAAAAGCTTGATTATCAAATTAGGTGCCATGATCCGTACGAATGGAAACTAACTTTTTATCATACTTGTTTTGGGCGAGCTTCATTAGTACTACAAACTCATCGAAAGTTTCATCTTTAGTAAATAAAAAGATAGGCCATACATACCTTGAGTAGTCGTCGACTAGGACGAATACGTACCTTGAACCACCGCGGCTTCTGACTTTCATAGGTCCACATAAATCCATGTGTACCAACTCAAGTGGACGCTCTGTACTTACTACTCGTTTCGGTTTGAATGAAGATCTAACTTGTTTACAACGGGCACATGAGTCACACATCTTCTCTTGTTCGAATTTGATCGAGGGTAAACCCTCAACTAAATCCCACAATTTGAGTTTCTTTAAAATTGTTGGACTGATGTGTGCAAACCTCTTGTGCCACAAGCATGAATCATCTACAGTAACTTTCATGCACGTAAAGGAACTTGTAGTGACTTTGTTTAAATCAATCATATACACGTTCCTCTTACGTAAGCCTTCTAAGATAACAGTACTAGTACCATCAATTATGATGCGACAAACATTTGAGTGAAAAACGACTTTATTGCCTATGTCACATAATTGAGAGATACTTAGCAAGTTATGCTTAAAACCATCTACCAGATATACATTATTAATAGCATGTGAAGAAGATATACCAATCTTACCTACACCGATTATATTGCCCTTCTTGTTGTCTCCAAAAGTGACCTTGCCACCGTTGAAAGGTTCTAGTGAAAGAAAAAGGTTCTTGTTTCCGGTCATGTGTCTCGAACACCCACTGTCAAGATACCATAGATTATTTTCTTTCACTATTATCTGCAAGAGAATCAAATACAGCTTTTAGGTACCCACGCTAAGTTGGGTCCTTTGTGGTTAGTGACTCTGTATACTTGATCATTTCTAACCAATACCTGTTTAACAATTCTTTTCTTCTTAACATAGAGTTTTCTAGGTTTATTATAGTCTTTCTTATTGTTGCGACTCATATTAGGTTTAAATGACTGCTTCTGATTCACATATGGTTTAGATTTTGAAGGTACATATGTGTAATCGAAAGGTATATCATAAAACCATCTGAACTCATTATTTCTAATCTCATCATGTTGAAGTTCAGGTTAAGACTCATTAATACTAGACACGTCATGTTCTTTAATAAAATCAGTTTGATTTTTGTTGTCATTGTCATATTTAACACAATTCTCTTTAACATGACCGTTGTGACCACAATAATTGCAAATCAGATATTCTGAAAGATTGACATACTTTCTTCTTCTGAAATCACGGTCAGAAGAAGTGGATTTGCATTTATCATGGTCTCTAGGACTATAACATTCATGACCTAAACCCATCTTCATGTTATTGTTAGATTGTTCGGTAAGGAAGTCTAAAACCTTCTGACTTCCTTCCCATTTATGATGAACTTTTCGTGCATGTAGGAGCAATTCCTTCAAAGACTGAATTTCTTTTTCACATAACGAATGGTCTACATTCGAGTCTTTGGAGGGATTGTTCTTTTTAAAATTTTCACGAAAATCATTGAAACGTTTGTTCAAGATAATTTTCTCCTCATTATGTTGACTTTTTGCTTGGGAGAATTCAGCCTTTATATCTTTCAATTGATGAGATAGAAAAGAGTTTTCTTTCTTGTGATCAATGATAGCAACTTTCTTTGCCTTAGCTTCAGATTGTAAAAGCTCATTGACTTTCTTCAATTCTAAAGTTATAGCTTTATTAGCTATAACTTTGGCTTGAAGATGCTTAATGTTGAGCTTTAACTCTGATATTATAGCTTCATTAGCTATAACTTTAGACTCAAGAGCTTCTTTCTCAACATTTGTCATGTCTGAAGTTATAGCTGAAGTTGCCATAACTTTAGACTTGAGCTTTTTCGCTTTGGCCTTTAGAACTTGGTTTTCCTCAGCAATGTCAAGAATTTGTTCTTTAAGATCTTTTAATTCAAGACTCTGTTCATGACAATGATCTTAGGCTTCTTCAAAATACTTAATTAAAGACTTCTTAGATAAATTCTTAACTTGATTTTTAAGTTCAAGATTACTAACCTCTTCATCTTCCGAATCTGGTTCAGAATCTGAGTTGCCAACAAGGCACATCTCGGATTCGATTTCATTGTCATCGTCAGAAATTAGGTCAAGACTAACGTTGCTCAGACACAAGTTGGCGACCTCTTCTTCTTCTGATTCAACGTCTTCTGTGTCAAGATCTCCCCAGCAATAAGCCATCATAACTTGCTTGAATTCCTTCTTGGTTTTGTCTCGTTGATTTTTGTCTTTGAATTTCTTCCATGTGGGGCAATCCTTGATCATGTGATCATTATCCCCACATTTGAAGCAACCACGACTTGAGAGAGACCCTTTTGACTCAATTGGCTTCTTATAAGATTTGGTAGTGTTATTGTTAAACATTTTTCCTTGTGGTTTATTAAAGAATTTTTCCTAAAACGTCTAGCACAGAACACTGTTTCATCTTCAAGATCCGAGTCTTGTTTTTCACTAGATTCGGCTTGTAGAGCCACTTTCTTACTATTACTATCATTTGCCTCATCCTCATCAAGAGTAATCTCGTGAGCCATTAGGGTTCCAAGTAACTCTTGATAAGATAGGTTAGATAGATCTTTACATTCCTCAATTACCGTCACCTTAGGTCTCCATCGTTTAGATAGACTTCTAAGGATCTTTCTGGCAATTTCCACGGAGTCAAAAGTTTTTCCAAGATTTTTAATTCATTAATAATACTAGAGAAGCGAGTGGACATGCTGTCAAGCGATTCATTGTGTTCCATAGAGAACAGTTCGTAATTTCGCATCAGTAATGCAATACGTTGTTTTTTTACAACAGTTGTCCCTGTTGGAGTAGGTGTCCTCCACAAAAGTGCGCCACATAATAAATCTTATTAAGGAATATAATTGGGATATTTATTGACTATATATATGATTAGTCAGTTGATTAACGTAAATCAATAACGGTTGGCTGACTAGAGTTTGACGTTATTGTCGTTTGACGGCGGTGATCAACTGATCCCTTTCGGTCACACCTAAAGGATGAAATCCAAATAGTAACTAATTTTTGTATACGATACAGTTAATTAGTACATTACATATATTCGATATGTACGAGAGTTAATTATTAGAAAATGAGTTAAGAACTCAAATTCGATTAAGCTTATTTTTCAATTATGCGATAATTGACTAATAAATTTATATCTTATTTTAATACGATTAAATAAGATTTAACTTAGTAATTAATCGTTAAAGTACTAAATTAGTTGAGGTTTTGAGATAGAGGTAATTAGTTAATTATATTTACAAGGAGTTGTAAAATAAATTAACTAAGCATTGTGGGACCCATTATATATTGATATAATGGTAAAATATTACTTAAAATGTTAAGTACCTATTATTTATTTAATTGAGTCATATAATTGTTATATGATCAAATTAACACTTAATTATACAAGATAATTAACCATATGATCAATAAGTATTTGTAAGACAAATATCAAAAATCAAAATGGACCAAACTAAGGCCATTGTGGCCGGTTGGGCTACTAGTTACATGGTGATGATTTTGTTCTTATTTTTACTCTTTAGTTACTTTATGAAAGTGACATAACAAGTAGTAAACAATCATCACTTGTTCTACAACACTCCACTCTAATGCATGTGAATAAATGAACAAATAAGAGCCCTATTTTGGCTGGTGAAGGTCCTGGCCAATGGTTCTATATTAAATGACCAAGGTGGCTATTGTTTTACTACTTCATTTTGTGCTTTGTTTCCTTACTTCTCTAAAAACCTCATATTCTTACTAAAACTCTCAAACACTAATATTTACTAAGAATTACTAGTGTAGTAATATAGTCATAATATTAGTAGAATAATATCTATCTTATTATCTAGTTAATAATAAGGGTAGATTATTTGGGTTAATATTGGTGCAACTTAGAGGAGATCTTCTATTTTGGGGATTATTTGTATTCAGCCATATTATTAGCTCAAGACACAACAAAGGAGTTTCTTGTTGTGCCCTTATATTTTTCCTATAAATGTGAGGAATGTCTCTTCTCGTATATAAATGTCGGTATATTGCATGCATGTTAACAGTAGATCATATAAACTAAATTAATAAGTAATTTAGTAAATAATTAGAGGAGTCTAATTAAGGTCTATGGACTTACAATTGGTATCAGAGCTAGCTTGTAGCATGCATGTTCATTTTGGACATTTTTATTAAAGTTATAAGATAACTAATAAATCAAAGAGTTTGAGTTAAAATACGATTCTGACAAAAATTTTTGGTGCATGTATACCTACTGACCTCAAAATGTTTGTGGTCAAATTTCGTGATTTTAGGGATTAATGTGCTATTTATTTTGATTTTTGGCGTTTAAACCGAGTTAACATGCATTTTATGAGTTAAAAGTTAACTAAAAATAGTTGCATGTTGATTCTGGCCATGAAATTTTAATATGATCTCACATGCATTTTTTACATATTGTATGTAAAATTTCGTGAATTTTACTTATGTATTGCATGTTCATTGATTTTTATACGATAAAAGTCGATAATATGAGATTATAATGTTCATAAAATTGAAACGTCCATTTCTGGTCTTGAAATTTTTTTGTACATTTTACATTCTGATTTTGATACTCTTGGTGAAATTTCATAATTTGTTTCACTATTTTACTATATCTAATGTTTTTATTTGATAAAACCATTAAATACAAAGCTATTTGTTCATAAAATTAATTTAAATTTTTGGGCAAATGTTTTTTATTTTTATAGTTCCTGGAAATTTTCCAGAATGTACAAAATTTTTTGTTTCAAATTTTATGATGTTTATATTTTATTTTGGTTTTATTTCATAATTGTTATGATTAAACCGTAATATTTAGCAAATGAAATCAAATCAATCTAATTAATGACCAAAAAAATTAGTAGTGACTAATTTTGAGTTCTAAATCAGTTTAGTTAATTAGTTTGAATTTAAATGCGATTTAAATGTTGATAGTGATTTTTAATGGTTAAAAATCAATAAATCACGGAAAAATCGAGATACAATGAGCATGAATTGAATCTAGGACGATTTTGGCATGAATTTTGCAGCAATTTATTTAATTTATGGTTGAATGAATGAATGTCATTTATTTAATAATTTATGCAAATTTTGTACCTAGTATGGCCTAGTTATTTTTTATCGTTATTACCCGTAATGTTAGGGAATAACGGTATGGTTGTAATTTTATTGCGATCTCGTATCGCCGGTTTGTATAATTTAATAATTTTATTTTATAGAATAAATGTATAATAGGAATTTGTATATTTGTACATTTGTAATTATTTTTATGAAGACCGGTGACTCCCTCAAGACGGTGCCATTTTGGAAGGTGTTCCAAGTGAAGAGGCAAGGGACCAAGGAGCTGGTTTCCGAATTTGTAACTATCTAGTTAATTTTGATTAGCTAGGTGGCCATACTAGGATTTTATTGTTGCTTGATTGCTTGCTTTATTTCCGCTCATGCCAAAATCGTCACACATGCAGTTTATTTACCGTTATTGTCAATTCAACGTTATTCACAATTCACCGACCTAGTTCACTTATAGGGAATTAATAACTAAATTGACAAGATCTCTCACATATTTAAAAATTGAGATTAGCCTTACCAATTAATAACACCTATGAATCCCGTGTTCATTAGGGCTACCACGCTCGTGGGTCCCTTTTTACCTCGGGTAAGTAGGGTGATACGATCACAAGCTAAAATTGGATTGGAATCAACGAGATAAGCGTTATCTTGGGACTAGGAGATGGATTTAGTTGAAATCCGTCAACCAAGAGTTCTAAGGGTAGAATTAGTCAAGTAACGACTTACCATTTATAGATAAAAAGTAGCATGCGATGACTATTTTTATTTAAAGATGGGTCTTGGAATCATTTATATAATTTAGTGAGAGGTCATTATATGAATGCTTAACTTGTTAAAATGTTTTTCAAGTAAATTAACAATGAATGTTTATATATTTCTTTTTGTTTTAGTTACCATATTCGCATAATGTCAACATCATCAAACGTTGCAACCTTGGGTAGAGACTCATGGTTGAGGTCCGTCATGGACAAGTGTGTCCTTAAGGATGACGGAAGTAACTTCGTTGAATGGGAATCAACGATCAAGAGCGCCGCGTTATCCGATAACGTGCTTCGCTACTTGGTCGAAGAGCCCCCCACCGAACCTGCGCCTAGATCGTCAGCGGTGGTTCGGGCCGAATATGACCTTTATTTAAAGGTTGCTAATGACGTCAAAAATGTCTTGATTTGGTCAATCTCACCCAAACTCAAACTCCAATTGATCTCTCTCAATGCATATGCGATATTCACGAGGATCACTTCGATGTTTTCGCAAGCCCCTCAAATTCTCCAATATGAGGCAATTACGAAATTCTTTGACACTAAGCTTCAAAAGGGCCAAAAGGTTGGCCCACACGTGCTCAAAATGGTTGAGCACGCGGACACCTTAGAGCGTCTAGGGTGCACAATTCCGAAGAATTTAGTGGTGGGTAAGATCCTTCATTCACTCTCACCTAAGTTCACCCAATTTAGGGTGAACTATAACATGAATGGCATGGACAAGAGTTTCCATGAACTCCAGGCACTCCTCACCCAAGCGGAGAGGGACATGGAGGCTAGTGGGAGTGAACCCAAGGATGTTCTTTCCATGAAAATGAAGAACATGAACCTGGGGGTGAGGAAGGACAAGGGAAAGGGTAAGACTCTTTTCAAGAAATCCGGCAAGGGAAAGGCCAAGGTCTTTTATAAGGCCAAGCCCAAAGTCAACAAACACGCGGAGGCGGATTGCTATTATTGTAATGGCAAAGGGCATTGGAAACGCAATTGCCCCATGTACTTGAAAGACAAGAAAGACGGTTGTGTGACAACGTCAGGTAAAACTCTTTCATCACTCTATATGATAGATATTAACTTTGCTAGTACCTCTTCTTGGGTATTTGATACCGGTTATGGTTCTCACCTTTGTAATCATGTACAGGGGCTGAGGGACGTGCAAGCACTAGCCAAGGGTGACGTGGACCTACGCATGGGAAATGGAGCTAAGGTAGCCGCAGTTTCCGTGGGCACCTACGTTCTTCTTTTGCCTAATGGTTTAGAGGTGTATTTAAATAATTGCTATTATGTTCCAACTCTTACCAAGAACATTATCTCCATTTCCGTGTTAGACAGGGAAGGTTTTTCCTTGTGTATTAAAGAACAAGTTGTAAGTTTGCTTGAATGTTTGGGGAAAAAAATGGTTTATGGCGAGGCCATTTCTATTGGAGGTATTTATGTTCTAGATATTGCAAAAGAGGTCTATCATGTAGAAAACAAGAAGCTAAAAACAGGTGAACCTAATCAATCATACCTTTGGCATTGTCGTTTAGGGCACATAAACGAACGACGCATAAAGAGACTTGTTTCATCTAAAGGACTCAAACCATTCGATTACGAATCTTATGGCGTATGCGAATCTTGTCTTCTAGGCAAGATGACTCGTGCTCCTTTTACGGGAAAAGGGACACGAGCAAGTGAAGTATTAGGACTTAGACACACGGATGTATGCGGTCCAATGACTATCCGAGCTAGAGGTGGTTATCACTACTTCATTACTTTTACCGACGACCCCCCTGCGTAGATGAATATGTCTACTTGATTGAGGCAGAAAAAGTGTATGCTTTTGAAAATTCAAAGAATTTCAAATGAAGTAGAAAACCAATTGAATAAAAAGATTTTACAAAACCTACGACCGGATCGTGTGGTGAATACTTTGAAACCCATGAATTTGATTCACACCTGAAAGCTGAGGTATAGTATACAATGGAACTTCCTGGAAAAACCTCAATTTAACGGTGTGATCCGAACGGAGAAATCGGAACTTTATTAGATTATGGTTCCGATCATGATGAGTCTAACAGAGCTTAATGAGTATTTTTGGGGTTTTGCTATTTTATCTGCAATATTTTCACAAAATCGAAGCCCGACTAAAGCGGCAAACAAGACTCCATATGAGATATGGACAGGAAAAGTCCCTTATTTGTCGTTTATGAGAATTTGGGGATGAGAGGCTTTTGTTAAGAATAAGTTTGATGATAAACTCGCAACAAATATGACAATGTCTTTTTGTAGGATATCCAAAGGAATCACGTGCTTATTACTTATACATAGACACGAGGACAAAGTGTTTTTGTGTCTTGTGACAGGCTTGTAGAAAATGATTTTATTTCTAAAGACAGAGTGGGAGAAAATTTGAACTTGATGAAGTCCAAGAGCCACAAACCGAAAAGGACGACGAGGAAAACGTTCCCTCTTCGTCTAGTACGGTCATTATTCCTTCGGAACCTAGGAGGTCAAGCAAAATTAGTCATCAACCTGATAGATACCTTGGTATTATAGAGGAAGGTGATGACTATAATGTTTTACTTTTTGAAAGTAACGAACCTACTACCTACAAAGCAGCCATTTCTAGTCCCGACTCAAAGCTATGGCTAGGAGCCATGCAATCCGAAATGTATTCTATGTACGACAATCAAGTATGGGACTTGGTTGATTTACCTAAGGAGGTACGACCTCTTCAGTGTAAGTGGATCTATAAGATCAAAAGTGGCATAGACAAACATAATGATGGTTATAAAGCTAGATTGGTGGCAAAAGGTTTCACCCAAGTTCATGGTCTTCACTATGACGAAACCTTCGCCCCAGTCGCCATGCTTCGATCCATAAGGATTATCTTAGCGGTTGCCGCATTTCATAATTATGAGATTGGGCAAATGGATGTCAAAACCGCCTTCTTGAATGGGATTCTAGAAGAGGAAGTGTACATGACACAACCTGAAGGTTTTGTGGATCCATCAACCCCTAAGAAGGTATGCAAACTTAAGAGATCCATCTATGGTCTTAAGCAAGCATCCAGGAGTTGGAATCATCGTTTCGATCATGTAATTACACAAAATGGTTTCACTCGAAGTGTCGAGGAACCGTGTTTATACATGAAGTTTAGTGGGAGTAAAGTAACTTTTCTAGTCTTGTATGTAGATGACATACTACTCATTGGGAATGATATTCCAATGCTCACTTTTGTAAAGGAGTGGCTAGGAATACATTTCCAAATGAAAGACTTAGGGGAGGCCCAGCGCATCTTAGGTATCCGGATCTATAGGGAAAGATCTAAAAGGATACTAGCATTAAGTCAAGAAACTTATATTGATAAGATTCTTGATCGGTTAAACATGAAAGACTCTAAGAGAGGCTTTCTTCCTATGGGAAGTGGGATCACTTTGAGCAAGTCAGAGTGCCCTACGAAACCCGAGGAGATTGAACGCATGAAATTGATTCCTTACGCATCAGCTGTTGGATCAATCATGTATGTTATGATGTGCACTCGTCCCGACATGATTATGCCTTGAGCATGACAAGTCGTTACCAAGCAAATACAGGTGAGAGTCACTGGATAGCCGTAAAGAACATCCTTAAGTACTTAAGAAGGACTAAGGATTCATTCTTAGTGTTTGGAGGCGAGACTGAGTTACGTGTAAAGGGTTACACAGATGCCAGTTTCCAAACAGATAGGGATGATATAAAATCCCAATCCGGCTACGTTTATATGATGAATGGAGGAGCTGTTTGCTGGAAGAGTTTCAAGCAAAGCGTTACAGCGGATTCTACAACAGAAGCAGAGTACCTTGCAGCATCTGAAGCTGCAAAGGAAGCTGTGTGTATTCGGCAATTTTTGGAAGGACTAAAAGTAGTCCCTACTGCCAAAGATCCTATCACGATTTATTGTGATAACAGTGGGGCTATTTTTCAAGCAAAAGAGCCCAAGTCTAGTAACAAGTCTAGACATGTACTTAGGAAATATCATGTAATTAGAGATTACGTGGACAGAAAGAAAATTGACATTTGTAAGGTTGGGACAGATGACAACATTGCTGATCCTTTAACCAAGCCTTTATCAAAGGCTAAGCATGATGGTCATGTTGTCACAATGGGATTGAGACGTGTGCCAGAATTCCTTTAGATTATGTATTATGTAATAATTGAATGTTGTATTAATTATTTCATATATGATAATGGCATTCATTGTTCGAGTTTTATTTTAAACTCTTTTATTTAGTTTGACTAAATTTAATACTTTGTTTATCCGAATAGATTGTTGGACCCTATTCAAGTGAATAGGACGAACGTAGTATTTTGTCCCTAGTCACTCAATGAGGTGACGTCTCGAAATGACTAGATTGTAAGTCGATCGATGGTTGGTTCAGCACCATGGGGTCATGGAGATGACTGGTCGTTTACATAGACAGACTGTATGACACTCTGTCGGACAGTGACATTTGTAGAGACCCTTAAATCAATTATTTGATGCCTGGTCGTGGCAGGGTCTTCTATCTTATTCCTATGAGTTGATTCTTTTGACTGGCGACCGTTTATCTGAGTCGGTGCAGTTTCCGATTGGTTTTGGTTGATGTTCTAGGTCGTGCCGTAAAAGGAGGCCGATGGACTTCTTCTGGATCATGGTGATCTGCATCATACAGAGTAGATGGATCAACAGGAATTGTCCACCCACGTTGGGTAAAAACATCGTTAGGCCACTCGAGGAGAAGTTACTCAAATGCGTTGGCCACGCTCGGCAAAGAGATCTATGGTAGATTTTCCGGTCAAACAGTTACTCTCCCTATCGAGAAAACCACTCTAGATATTGTCAATCGCAAGTGCGACCTGGAAGACACCTTGCGTTGAGTGGGAGATGTGATAAAGCGACAAGAGAATCGGTGACGCACACTTGTGTCAGACAAGTGGGAGATTGTTGGAGTAGGTGTCCTCCACAATAGTGCGCCACATAATAAATCTTATTATGGAATATAATTGGGATAATTATTGACTATATATATGATTAGTCAGTTGATTAACGTAATCAATAACGGTTGGCTGACTAGAGTTTGACGTTATTGTCGTTTGACGGCGGTGATCAACTGATCCCTTTCGGTCACACCTAAAGGATGAAATCCAAATAGTAACTAATTATTTGTATACGATACAGTTAATTAGTACATTACATATATTCGATATGTACGAGAGTTAATTATTAGACATTGAGTTAAGAACTCAAATTCGATTAAACTTATTTTTCAATTATGCGATAATTGACTAATAAATTTATATCTTATTTTAATACGATTAAATAAGATTTAACTTAGTAATTAATCGTTAAATTACTAAATTAGTTGAGGTTTTGAGATAGAGGTAATTAGTTAATTATAGTTACAAGGAGTTGTAAAATAAATTAACTAAGCATTGTGGGACCCATTACATATTGATATAATGGTAAAATATTACTTAAAATGTTAAGTACATATTATTTATTTAATTGAGTCATATAATTGTTATATGATCAAATTAACACTTAATTATACAAGATAATTAACCATATGATCAATAAGTATTTGTGAGACAAATATCAAAAATCAAAATGGATCTAACTAGGCCAAGAGGGCCGGTTATGATGTAGTTACAAGGGTGATGATTTTTGTTTATGTTTACACTCCTTAGTTACCTTTTGAAAGTGACATAACAAATTGAATATAATCATCATCTTTTCTACAACACTCCACTCTAATGCATGTGATCAAATGAACAAAATAAGAGTCCAAT
Source organism: Heliosperma pusillum (assembly GCA_022085475.1). NCBI lineage: Eukaryota > Viridiplantae > Streptophyta > Magnoliopsida > Caryophyllales > Caryophyllaceae > Heliosperma > Heliosperma pusillum. Next base: position 20,314 of record JAIUZE010007581.1, on the reverse strand, counting down.
TTTGGACTATGAGGTCCGGCCTAATGGCCTATAAAATGATCAAGTGTTGCTCATTTTTCATTACTTCATTTTGTGCTTGTTTTCTTACTTCTCTCAAAAACCTCATCTTCTTACTAAAACTCTCAAACACTAATTTTTACTAAGTATTACTAGTGTAGTAATATAGTCATAATATTAGTAGAATAATATCTATCTTATTATCTAGTTAATAATAAGGGTAGATTATTTGGGTTAATCTTGGTGCAACTTAGAGGAGATCTTCTACTTTGGAGATAGTTTGTGTTCATCCATATTTATAGCTCAAGAACAACAAGAAGGAGTTATTGTTGTGCCCTTATATTTTCCATATCAATGTGAGGAAATTTCTTCTCTTATATAAATGTCTTTATATTTGCATACATGTTACATAGATCATTAAATACTAAATTAACAAGTAATTTAGCAACTAATTAGAGGAGTCTAATTAAGGTCTATGGACTTTCATATTAGTTGTTTTGAGAGTTTTAGAGAGAAGTTGGAGGAAATAGCAAAACAAGTAAAGAATTGAGCAAATGAAATGAACAACCAATATGTCCTTATATAGGCCATATTGGCCGGTCATGATGCTCAAATTTGAGCCTTTATTTTGCTTATTTTAATCCCATGCAAAATGGTTAAGTGTAGGATAGTATATGATCATGTTCATGTGTCATACATGTCATAATCACATGTTGTAGTATAAGAAAAGAAATTAACAAAATCATTCCTTCCACTCATATGGAATCCGGTCTCTACATGGCTAAATGGCCGATTTTGATTTTTGATATTTGTCCCACAAATACTTATAATCATATGCTTAATTATCTAGTATAATTAAGTGTTAATTTGATCATATAACAATTAATTGATTCAAATTAATAAATAATATACATACTTAACTTTTAAAAAATATATTACCATTATATCAATATATAATGAGTCCCACAATGTCTAGTTAATTTATTTTACAACTCCTTGTAAATATAATTAACTAATTACCTCTACCTCAAAATATATGCACAACCTCAACTAATTTAGTGAATTAACGATTAATTACTAAATTAAATCTTATTTAATTATATTAAAATAAGACGTAAAACTTATTTAGTCAGTTATCGTATAATTGACTAATAAACTTAACCTGTATGAGTTCCTAACTTAATTTCTAATAAATAACTCTCGTAACCATACATATATCAAATATATATGTAAAAGACTATTTAAACTGTATCGTATACAAAAAAATTACTTTACTGTTTGGGTCTCATCCTTTAGGTGTGACCGAAAGGAGTCAGTTGATCACCGCCGTAATACGACAATAACGTCTAACTCTAGTCAGCTGATCGTTATTGATTTACGTTAATCAACTCACGTGGAGTATCAATATACTAGTCATCTCACGGATATTCCAAAATGAGATTTATAATATAAATGCACTATTGTGGAGGACACTTATTCCAACACCTCTCTTCCTGCGCCTTCACCTCTATTTGATGAGGCCGACGATGTGGACTGGGAGCCTTCAGCCGCCACTGACCCCGTGTCCACGGCTGACACGAAAGTTGGGTCTGCTCCTCCACCGCACACCAGTGCTGCGGCCGAGCCACTCACCACAATGGAGGATAGCAGCGACGACACTGATACGGCCACTGTTATGGGTTACGCGATTATGTTGTGGGTAAAACTATTGGTAGTACTAGCTCGTCAACTGTTTCTCTTGTCACCGTAACCACTCCCCTCTCAGGTATGTCATATCCTCTTATTAATTATGTACAAAGTAATCGTTTTTCCACTCCGTATCGTACTTATTGGCAGCCTTAATGACACACAAAGAGCCTCGCTCTTTTAATGAGGCCGTGAAAGACGAAATCCGGTGGAAATCTATGACTCCGAAATGAATGCTCTCGTTACTAATGGTACTTGGATTTTGGAGCCACTACCGCCAGGGAAGAAAGCCCTTGGTAGTAAATGGTTGTATAAAATCAAGTACAAGTCCGATTCCACAATTGAAGGGTATAAGGCTCGATTAGTAGTCTTTTGCAATCACCAGACGGAAGGTATTGATTATGATGAGACATTCGATCCTGTAGCGAAAATGAGCACTGTTCGCATTTTTCTTGCCGTGGCCTCTAATAAAAACTGGGTCCTCCATCAGATGGATGTGCACAATGCTTTCCTTCATGGTGATCTGGAAGAAGAAGTTTACATGAAGTTAACCCCCGGTTTCATTCCTAATGTTCCTAGTATGGTATGTCGTCTGAAAAAATCCTTGTACGGTCTTAAACAAGCGCCGCGTTGTTGGTTTGCCAGGTTAGGTATTGCCTTATAAGAATTCGGTTTTCAGCAGAGTCTATATGATTATTCCCTGGCCTATTCACGTTTGTTAAAGGGGACGTCCGCCTAAATGTATAAATTTATGTGGACGATTTAATTGTTTCGGGTTATGATGCGAAAGTTGTTGATAGTTTCAAGCAATATTTTCATAAATGTTTTAAAATGAAGGATTTGGGCGACCTACGGTATTTCTTGGGCATTGAAGTAGCCTGGAACCCAGACGACATTTTCCTATGTCAACGGAAATATGCTCTTGATGTCGTATCTGAAGTAGGTTGTTTAGGGAGTAAGCCGGCTCCCACTCCAATCGAGCAAAACCATCAGCTCGGGCGCTCCAGAAGCTCCGTCTTGGAAAACCCTGAGCCTTATCGCTGCCTAATTGGGCGGTTAGTTTACCTCGCCTTTACTCGTCCCGATCTAACGTATGTTGTACATGTGTAGTCTCAGTTTATGCAGACTCCTTGCCAAGATCATTGGGATGCTGCAATGCGTTGTGTGCGTTACCTAAAGGGTACCCCGGGTCAGGGTTCTTCTTTTACGTACGAATATTGATCTTCAGCTTGTTGGGTGGTGTGACTCCGACTGGGCCGCGTGTCCCACTAACCGTAAGTCACTTACATGTTGTTTTGTATTCTTGGGCTCGTCTCCTGTCTCTTGGAAAACTAAGAAGCAACCAACTGTCTCTCGTTCTTCGGCCGAGGCTGAGTACCAAGCTTTGGCTGCTGTCACATGTGAAATTAAATGGATTACTGGCTTGCTTTGTGATTTGGGTGTTACACACTCCGCTGTTGTACCTGTCTCTTGTGAAAATCAGTCCGCTCTTCATATTGCGCGAAATCCTGTTTTCATGAGCGCACCAAGCACATTAAAATTGATTGTTACTTTGTGCGTGATGCGATCAAATATGGTCTTATTGCTCCGTCGTATGTCTCCACTCGTTTTCAACCGGCTGATGTCCTCACAAAGGCCTTGTGTATTACACAGTTTGAGCTCTTAGATGGCAAGCTGGGCATTTACAATCCGTATGTTCCAGCTTTAGGGGGGGGGGGGGGTAAATTTTGTCTAATTTGTTAACCATTTAACTCAAGGTATCATCGATTATTAATTGTTACAATATTTCGATCTTTTATTTTCTAATTAGTAACAAAATGGTTTTGTTTTTTCCGCCTTATTAGAGATCTATTTTCTTTCAAACCTGTCTTCAAAGATTAGAGATCCTATGAAAGAATATCAACGGGTAATAACGAAGTTGTGGATGGGCTAATTAAGGAGAGCACTATTTATTTGACGGATATTTTATTTTGGTCTGCGTCTCGTTCTTATGGCGAAGTGTGATAATATGTTTTATAAGGTGCTCTCATTGATTTTTGTTGTGACGGTTTAAGGTTGAGTTTTATCTCTTAATGAATCCTAAGGCAGAATTTTTTGCGGGGTGGATGTCACACCTACCCTTGGAGGATTCACCTAGTGAGTGTTTGTAGTGTGGTCGCTACTATGGGACGAGGGCAACTCCCTAGAGACACTCATGATACAAGATACCTGCACATGACCATTAACGTGCACCACTGATAGAACCTGATCGATTGCTCATACCGTGTGTGTGGTGAGTCCAAGCTTGATTTAAGGGACCTAGTTCAAAGTATTTATACTACTATGGTTCTTTTGAGTGCAAGCTCACTTACACTAAGTGTTGGTTCAAATCTGAAAGGTACCTACACCTATTACGTGACATCATATGCTCACTATTATTATTTTTATAAAAAGATTTTTTTTTGGATTACTAAATAATTTATTTATGATTTAAAAAGTTTTTTTAATTCTTAAATCATGTGGGCGATTGTTGGAAAATATTTTTGTGATTTAACAATTAAATTATGAAGTTTAATATTTGACCAAGTAATTTTTAATATGGTTAAATGAGTCAATTACTCTTGTTTATTTTGATGAATTACAAAGAATATTTGACTTGGTCAATGGTATGATGTGGTGATTAATATTTATTATAATAGTGATTTAATGGGGATGTTAATACTACCATTAACTTAGCAAGTTGATGTTTAGCATTGACTCATTTTGAAACGTTTGAGCAATGAATATTGGTTAATGCTCATAATGGTTTGATAAGTGAATATTTGTATGATTTTAACCCCCATTTTAGCTCGGTTTTGTATGTCATTTGTGCTTTTTTAAGCCACTTTATGAGCTAATATCGTCTTCTAGGCGAATTCCTATGTTCTAACCTGTTTTGTAGGGAAAGTGACGTTTCTACGCCCTTTTTCTATATTCCCGAGCATTTGCCTAGAACCCGACGATTTGAAGAAGAAAGCTTGACCAAGTGAAAGGCATTTCAAGAAGGTTCACTAATTCAAAAGAGAGAAGAAACAAAGACAGTTTCGTAGTTGTCGGAAGATCAATCAATTAGGCGGAAGAATTCATCGCCTTGCATCAAACCCTATCAACAAACCCGATTGGAGAGGTCAAGGGGGATGATGGAAGTCAAGTCAAAGCGAAGGAAGATGAAACGTTAGTCAAATACTTCTAGATGCCCACTTACCCGATCGGGTAAGTGTGTACCCGATCGGGTATCCTTGCTGATCCGAGCATGACGACTTCAACCTCCTATTTTTGTCCTATGTGTTTAATGCCCGACCTCTTCTCCACGAAACCCTAATGCTATATATAGATGCTCTAGCCCCTCTTCTCATATCATCTTATCTCATACAACATCCATCTTACAATCCTCTTCTCTTCTCTTCTTATATTTCTCCTCAGATTAGGAGGAGGGGGAATTAGCCTCCCTTGTCTCATTTCTTTCTTCTTTAGTCTTTAGTTCTTAGTTTATTTCTGTCCATTTCATATCAAAACATTAGCTTAGATCAATAAGAATTTCATCCTTGTAATTTCCTTTGTGTGGTTCAAGCGTTGTAATTGGTGGATCGTTTATTATGTGCAAGGATTTTCTATTATTGTTATCGCTTTCGTTCATGATCGTCACCTAGGTATTCCCACTTTATCCTTTGTTTAATGTTCTTTATGTTTTCTATTTGATTGTTATTTTCCATACATGTTATCTTAGATTCATTTTCGTGTTGTTATAATTGCAATTTCATTTCTTAGATTATCAATTAGCGTCGTTATTATCGCCATATAAAGAGTCAAATAAACATGTCAATCCTAGTTTTCATTGTTAATATCATTTTAGATTTAGACATTATCATGAGTAAGTAGTCACCTGTCTAGGGTGTAGGGTAGCCATGTTAGATTGATTAAAAGATGTTAATTGGATAAAAGAAATTGTGCCTTTAAAACGTTGTGTCTATGCATGTTTGGATTGTAATGATTAGTTAACGACTTCTGGCCGGAAATCATCGACTAAAATGGAATTCTTTTCCAAGGTAGAGATACGCGAATTGAATAGATAAAGCATGACATGGTGGATTAAGACCTAGTAAATCGCCCAAAAGCCTGCTAGACCATCTGATCTATGATTGTAATTAACACATCATTCTTACGAACTCACAATGAATTACTTGCATGTTCCATATCCAATTTCATCAATATATCAATCTACATGTGTGACCCTACTTCCCTAGATGCTTTTCATTACTTGCTTTATTGTTTTCATTTGTTTTTATTTTGTTTTCATTTATGCTTTATATTAGTTTAGATATCAAAATCCCAAAACCCAGATTTTCGTTAGATAAAACCCAATTGCGAGACATTTCACATCTTATAGGAAACACCATCTCCCTGAGGATCGACCCCTACTTCCCTAATTACATTAATTTGTTATTAGCCTAGTCTGGGTAATTTATCTTTGTATTGGGCTCGCGACAAGCACGATCATGGTTATTTGGTTAAGGCTAGTGATGACCTATACATTTTTCTTATATATTGTACAAGTGATCTACAAGTCTACAAATAAGAGGATGATTTTTAAAATTACAAGTGTATACACATATATTCCAAACGACCTTGATTATTTTCCCTCTTAATAATATTTTGAAGGATATATGATACTTATTAATTATGTCACACATAATAACAAGTCGGTTCATATAAAAGTCTCACCGCGTCTTAATCAATATTAACTTGTGTGACCCAATAAGATCAGTTTAATATAGTAGCAAATTAACACATTAATTTACATATTATAATTGGTCTCTAGCAAGACATTATAACCACCTAAATTTAACTGACTGTTTTTCACATATAAATTGTATTTTTGTAGGACATTTCCAACAATCTCCCACTTGTCCGACAAGTGTACAATTTAGAATTCATTTGTCACTTAATGTCTCGTTCAGACATAAGGTAAGTCCAACGTCATCCTTATAAAGCTTAAACATGTTTCTCGAATATGAGTCAGACTGTTAAAGACAAACGATTAAATATTAATCCATTTGAGCACGACCATGCATTTTACAGGTTCCGAATTCTCGAGTGGCCTAGAGGCAACAATGACTTTGAAAATCAAGGGGAGGACAATCCCATCTTGCTCAAATATGTTTTTCCATGCAATTTATGGTGATCCGATTATTGCCTTTATAATCCCCTTTTACGGCGGACGTTTGACAACGTCAAAATACACCAATTCTCACATGAGTCACAATAATGAACTCAGATCGAGGAATTTTTCCAGAGTGTTAATTAAAATTCTTATGACAAATAGATAGACCTAAAGAACTCCCACTGTGGGTCTGCCTAGTAAGTCTTCAGTAATACATACCCACACAATAGATATAGATATCCAATATCTCATGATCTATGAAACTTGATCATCAATCTACTTGTATACTAATCACTTAAATATCATTAATGTCCCAACTTAATGATGTGATCAGGGGACAAAACTAATCTACTTTTTCAGTTTTAGAATAGGATTTCAATAATCAAATCTTATTTGATTGCCTATGCTGAATCGTATATTATTTTGGACTTTCATTCAATTAAACCAAGACTGAACGAAAAATAAATTTTTATTTAATAAATCATAACAGTTTTACAGTTATGTCAAAACATAAATCAAAACTATATAAATTATCACCATTTACCAATGTGCATGATTCCTATAGCGACCGTATGACCATCATGCTTCACTCGCGCAAGGGGTTTAGTTAGTGGGTCTGCAACATTTACATCCGTATGAACTTTGCAAATTCGAATATCAGCTCTTTCGGTAAACTCTCGAATAAGGTGATATTTTCTGAGCACGTGTCTGGATTTGCTGTGTGATAAAGGCTCTTTTGCTTGAGAAATGGCTCCATTGTTGTCACAATAGAGATCCAGTGCATTGTCAATGCTAGGAACTACATCGAGCTTAGTAATGAACTTATTAATCCAAACTGCCTCTTTTGCAGCTTTTGAAGCTGCGATGTACTCTGCCTCTGTTGTAGAATCAGCTGTGGTGCTTTGCTTGGAACTCTTCCACCTCACTGCTCCTCCATCAGACAAAAGACGTACTCTGATTGCGACTTGAAATCATCCTTGCTTGTTTGGAAAATAGCATCAGTGTAACCCTTTACACTGAGCTTATCTTCTCCACCATAAACTAAGAAGTAATCCTTAGTACGATTAAGGTACTTGAGGATAGTATTAACTACTGTCCAATGCGCTTCTCCTGGATTGGACTGATATCTACTTGATGCACTTAATGCATAAGCAACATCAAGCCTGGTACAAATCATGGAATACATAATAGAACCTATCGCAGAAGCATAAGGAATATTAGTCATACGCGTTTGCTCAACAGGCCCCGAAGGATATTGTTTCTTGCTAAGCGTAACACCATGAGACTTGGGAAGAAAACCTTTTTCAGAGTTCTGCTTATTGAACCTACTCAGTACCTTATCAATATAAGTACACTGACTAAGCCCAATCATCCTCTCAGATCTATCTATATAGATCTTGATGCCCAATATGTACCGTGCCTCATCCAGATCTTTCATTGAGAAGTTCTTTCCCAGCCAAGCCTTGGCAGACTCTAGCATTGGAATATCATTCCCAATGAGCAGTATGTCATCTACATACAAGATCAAGAACACTACTTTACTTCCACTGAGTTTCTTGTATACACAATACTTATCCTCGTTTCTAATAAAGCCAAACTCTTTGACTACTTGATTGAAACTTAGGTTCCAGCTTCTAGATGCTTGCTTACGCCCATAGATGGACTTATTAAGCTTCCATACCTTGCCAACTTGCTTGGGATCCTCAAAACCTTCCGGTTGTGTCATATACACATCCTCCTCCAAAATCCCATTAAGAAAGGCGGTTTTGACGTCCATTTGCCACACTTCATAGTCACAAAATGTAGCAATTGCTAGGAGAATCATTCTGGACTTATGCATCGCCACTGGTGAAAAGGTTTCATCATAGTCAACTCCTTGTACTTGAGTGAATCCTTTAGCAACCAATCTTGCTTTGAAAACACTAGGTTTTCCATCCATGACGATTTTAATTCTAAAAGCCCATTTGTTCTTGATAGCTTTAGCGCCATCAGGCAAATCAACCAAGTTCCAAACTTGATTTTCATACATGGAGTCCATTTCAGATGTTATGGCTTCAAGCCATTTTTCAGAATCATGATTTTTCAAAGCTTGGTTGTAGGTGTTGGGTTCATCACTTTCCAAAAGGAGAATTTTATTTCCATCAGTCACGAGTAAATTTAATCTATCTGGCTGACAAATTTCCCTACTCGACCTACGTAGAGCTGGAACCACATCTTTAGTTTCTTCAACATTTTGAGAAATATTGGACGTTATAGATAATTCTTGTTCTTTCTGACTTTCAAGAGACATGGGAACATCTTGTGGCTCCTGAACTTCATTAAGTTCAATTTTACTCCCACTCTTTCTTTTAGAAAGAAAATCCCTTTCAAGGAAGAAAGCATTCCGAGCCACAAAAACTTTGTTCTCGGTTTTATTGTAGAAGTAATAGCCTTTTATTTCTTTAGGATAACCTACAAAGAAACATTTATCAGATTTGGGTGCAAGCTTATCTGAAATAAGACGTTTCACATAAGCTTCACAACCCCAAATTTTCAGAAAAGACAATTTTGGAACTCATCCTCTCCATATCTCATATGGTGTCTTCTCCACATCTTTTGACGGTGTCCGGTTAAGTGTGAGAGCTGCAGTTTGAAGTGCAAAACCCCTAAAGCTAATAGGAAGATCAGCCTCACTCATCATCGATCGAACCATATCCAACAATGTTCGATTCCTCCATTCAGACACACCATTCCATTGAGGTGTACCAGGTGGAGTTAGTTGTGAGAGAATTCCACAACCGTTTAGATGATTCTCAAACTCTTAGCTCAAGTATTCGTCACCTCGGTCAGATCGAAGTGCTTTTATTGTCTTGCCAAGCTGGTTTTGAACTTCATTCTGACATTCTTTGAAATTTTCAAATGATTCAGATTTATGCCGCATCAAGTAGACATAACCATATCTACTTAGATCATCTGTGAATGTTATGAAGTAACCGTATCCACCTCTAGAATTGGTGCTCATAGGTCCACATACATATGTTTGTATTAGGCCTAAGAGATCACTAGCTCTTTCACCCTTTCCAGCAAAAGGTGATTTTGTCATCTTTCCCATCAAACACGCTTCATAGACATCATATGACTCAAAGCTAAACTGATCCAAAAGTCCATCTTTATGGAGTTTTTGAATTCGTTTTTCATTAATGTGGCCTAAACGACAATGCGAAAGGTAAGTTTGATTTGAGTCTTTAGAATTGATTTTCTTATTGTCTATGTGATAGATGTGTTTTTCTAAGTCAAGCATGTAGAACCCATTAATAGTATGACCACTACTATAGAACATTTGATCTTTGTAAAAGGAACAACAATTATTCTTAATAACAAATGAAAAACCTTCTGAATCCAAAACTGAAACAGAAATAATGTTCTTATTAATTGCAGGAACGAAATAACAATTATTAAGTTCTAACAAAAGCCCAGAGGGCAAAGACAAAACATAAGTGCCTACGATCAACGTGGCAACTCTTACCTTGTTCCCCACGCGCAGGTCCACTACTTCTCCTTTTGCGAGTTTCCTACTCTCTTTTAGGCCCTGAATATCAGAGAAAATGTGAGTACCACATCCGGTATCAAATACCCAAGAAATAGAATCGGTCAAGCATATAAATATCACAAAAATTCCTTTAGATTTGGATGTACTAACTCCATCCAGCTTACCCTTGAGGTACTTGGGACAATTCCTCTTCCAGTGACCCTTGCCTCAATAGTGGCATTCTTGATCTGAGGTAGCTCCAGGTTTAGGTTTGGAAATGGCAACAGCCTGGCCTTTTCCTACATTTTGCACCTTCTTTCTCTTGCCCGGGGTTTTGAACTTAATCCCTTTTCGTATCACTAGGAAATTATTCTTGGCTTTTAGGGCCACCTTAATTTCTGCTCTGCTGTCTTGAGCATCCCATGCAACTCAAGCAGAGTTTTCTCCATACCTTGCATGTTGAAATTCAGCCTAAAGTTGCCGAACCCATCATGAAGCGACATGAGAATGATATCAGTAGCCAACTCTTGGCTATATGGAAAGCCCAAACGCTTCATATTCTCAAAATGATTAATCATCTTGAGGACATGAGGGCCAACTGGCTTGCCTCTCTCCAGCTTACAAGACAACAAGGCTTGATTGGTCTCATACCTCTCAAACCTAGCCAAATCTTGAAACATACTCTTTAGCTCCTTGATAATGTCATAGGCTCCCATGTCCTTAAACCGCTTTTGCAGGTATGCATTCATGGAGCCTAACATGATGCAAGATACTTGTAGATCATCATCATTATGTTGATCCCAAAAATCTTGCTCTTCCTGAGAAGCTGAAGGGAGAGGAGCTTTGCCTAGAGGGGAATCAATGACGTAATCCTTCTTTTTCATCTTGCGAACAATTCTCAAGTTGCGGAACCAATCCAGGAAATTGGTACCGTTAAATTTCTCCTTCTCAAGGAGATATCTGAAATTTAAAGTGGGTGTTGATGATTTCGACATGCTACAAATGAAATAATAAAGCAAAATTAAATATGATTCATCAAATATTCAATAATTTAACATTTTAAATCATCGACATTTATAATCCTCTAATTATAGTGTTTACTCTCTAGGATATATAAATGATTCCAAGATCCCATTTGCATTAATCTCAAGCAAGCTTTGGCCTGATAAACTTGGTATTTAATCATTTGGGTAAGACATCCAATGGTTAATTGTATCATACAACTCTTGGTTTTAAAGGTGATATCTCTATATCACTATCTTTCATGTGCCTAAGATCCAAAACCCTTTTGATAATCTTATTGAATTTAACCTAACTTACATGTGAATTTCCTAAATTCACCCTACTATCCTGCGATTAAAGAAAATGACTCGCTTTGGCGAGACCATTTCCAATGATCTAAGGCTTTGTAGGTGTTTGTTCAAGGTTTGAGCATTTATAATTCAAAATGTAGTGAGAGTCATTAACATGCTTGTTCATTTAACAATTATAAGAGATGAAAATAAACAACAAGCAAACAAAATAAAATAAAATTAAAACATGAAAGCATAAAAGTCCCTAATATGACCACTAAACCTAAGATCAAATCTTCAAGGTCTTCAACTCTTGAAATTACATAATATTCAGCTCAGCTCCCACTTGAACCAAGATACATAAATTACACGTCTTCAAAAATTTTGGACTTAAATAATTAAAATTACATAAAACCGACGGATCGTAGTCCGTAAACCAAATAAAATAACAATAAAACATAATTAAAATTACAACCAATAGACGGAGCGCAGTCCGTAAACCAACCTAAAACATTCATCTATTGTAACACCCGCAAATGTACCCTATTTTTATAGTAAAAATATTATACGGATACTTTTCAGCGAAATTTAGTTTTAGTTTAGAATTTAATTTCCCGTGTCTAATTTAGAATTTTCGAGTTCGTTTTCGGACTTTGCGCGAGATTCCGAGTAAATTACGTCTTAAGACGTTATTGACTTTTTCCTTGACTTTTTCCACTTACTCCTTCATATACTCCCTCATAACCTAACTCCCTCACAACTCAAACTTCTTCTTCCTCATACAAACCACCAAAACCTAGCCTCCATATTTGCTCAAGTCTTAGTATCGATCCTACGCCTTCATTTCTTGCTCAAATTCGCTCTAGTTCGTCTCATTCTTTCCCTCTCATCGTCCTCTATCCGTATTGGTAATAAAATTACCGTCTTTCTCGCTTTTCAATTTATCCGTCTTTCTCAAAGGTGAATTATATTCATCTTTTATTATCTAATTGTAGGTGGAGACTAGGAAGGCTTAGAATTCGATTGAAGACGCGAAAAGGTAACGGTGAAGGGTTACTCGATATCATTTACGTGTTTTATGTGTTTTCCATGTTAGAAATCGTATTTAAAATATGATTTGTAAACTTAGGAATTGTGTTGTTGATGATGGTTGTTGTTAATTGATAATTGATATAAGAATTGATGATTTGTAATGATAGATGATGTTGTGTTATGCCTAAGTGAAATTGTGAAATTCGTGTTTTCATGCCCGAGATAGGACGCTGGCAGCGTCCATTGACGCTGGCAGCGTCGTGGGGCGCTGGCAGCGTTGCTTGCTGCCAGTTTCCCAAAGTCAACTGCAGTTTTCCTGCACTGACCCCTTTTCGTAAAATGCTCATATCTCCTTCGTTACTCGCTGGTTTTGGGCTTGTGACATCCCGTTGGAATCTTAAGAGGATAAGCTATCACCTCCATTTGGAATTTTTTCATTTAGATGTCTACAACTCCAGTTCTGACCGTTTGAAGTGGACCCTTGTTTTAGTTGGTTTCCAAACAACGTTGTTTTGGAGAGGGGATCTATGTTTCTTATTTATGGTGCTTCATAAACTTGTTCTAATGCTTATGTATCATGTATTGACTCATTTTTATCATAGTTAAATTTATATAATTCCCTATTCTCATGTTTTATGACGGTTTTTGGTATGTCCCACTTTGAGTCGGTTTTTACACAAGTTACGGTTTGAGCACTAATTTCCTATGTGCTTTGTACTCTCATTCCCTTGGCTACCTCCACGTTTGTAAGGCTGGAATGTCAGAACGGGGATGTATCCTACAGCTTAAATGCATGTGTTAGTGGGCATACGACGACGTTGTTGGGAGGCGAACGCTTTGCGTTGATCGACCCGACCGTCAAATGTTGTGTACTTGCGAGGTGGTGTTATTTGCATGTAGCGTACCGCTTGTTATGCGGCTTGTGCTCTTTTCCGCCTCTTTCGTGAATTATATCGACCGAATTTGGGGTACTCGGCGTCTTTTATTGACCGCGTCTTGGATGCGAAATGTTTATCGCATGTCGAACCGGAAAATGCAATTTCGGGATTCTGGCCACATATACGAAATGAATTGAATCGTTTATGCGTTCAGGGAAATGCTTATCTCGTGGATGCCTTTTAATCATACTTGCCATGTACACGGTGCTAGTGCGTTTCATTTACCTTGAGAGATGTCGTCAATGTATTGGTATGTTTGGATGGATGATTACATGATTGATTATTCATGATCATTGCATGACTTGGCATGGTTTGGTTGTCGAGTCTCAATCTTATCAAACTTATACCGCTAACTGTGAGATACAAGCCCTAGTGAGCGTATTCGGTTGCCTAAGAGTGTCTTCCCCGAGTCTTTGTATAACATGATGGATTCGGACTTGTACTTCATATGCTCTTTTCATTATATATTGAATTGCCTATCTATCCTTATCGTATTTCACATGTATATCTATATATGCATGCTTCTACTTTTGTATTTCCTTTTATGTACGTTTAATGTGATATGGCTGGGAGAACCCGAAGTTACTCCCCACTGACTCTGGCGTTCATGTTTTTCATTGATGAACAGGTTGCTTGATTGGATGGCTTTTAGCTTGTGGTATTTTGGGTTCGGATGTGTGGATTGAAACACCTCTAGACGATTTTAGCTAGTTGCTAATAACTTTGTTGTCCAACATTTTGAGAGACTTCGTCTCTTTGTAGTATTTCATACTTTAGTTTGTAATATTTGACACTCCTCGTATTTTCTATTTGCATGTAAGAAAGGTATTTAAAATACCGTATTTTCCGCTAATTAAACCACATGCTTGTATGTTTTATTTCCGCATTCGCGAGGGTTGTCACAGTTGGTATCAGAGCTTAAACGCTCCCGACGCACACACGTGAACCCTAAACTTAAATTACTTGACCTTGAAATAATCAATGAGAGATGGGTATACTTAAGACCTAAGTTGGGAGTCTTTTGGTATACCGGATGTTTTTTTAGGTGCTAACTGTTTGTTGATTGTGTGATTGATGTTATGTTGTTGTGTATCTACCGTCTTAAGGTGTATCATGTGTTACCTAGAATAAGTATCCTCTACGAAGATTGAAGATGACAAGCCTAATTGAAGTGTATTTCTTCCTCATCGATGTTTTTCCTCTCGATCCTTAATGTATCATGCTTCTTCCTTCTACCTCAGTGCTTCTTCATCATCCTAACTTCTTTTCTCCCCTTGGGAAATTTACTCTTGGTGTGTACTTTCCTCCTCCTTATCAATTTGTACCCCTCAACTTCCTTATGTGACCTTTTGTGGACACCATAGCCTTTTGTTTGTGGCATATTGTACTTGGTCGGAAGAATTTTAGACTTGGTGGAGTGTTAGTGTTGATTAGAATGAATTTGGGATTCGAGAAAAAATTGTGTAGACTTAAGTTCTCCCCTAGTGGTGAGAGTTGGTATCCTTGAGGAAGGTGTGGTAAGGTATGTTTAATGATTTTAATGCTAGATACTTGTCATGAATAGTGTATAAATAGTTCATGATATTCGATGGTGGATGATCGAATGAGTTGGCTATGACTTTTTAACTCATTAGTAATTTAGTCTTTTGGACTTAGAAGTTAGTAATTGTTTTTAAGACCATGGCTTATGATATGTCTAATATGGTTGTAAATAAGAAGTTTTGATGATATCTTGAGGTGCGAAATACTTGTGAGATTAAGTGAGTCTTGTTGGGTTTCCTATCGTTTTTTTGAAGTATATGCTTGGGGTGGAAATCATTTGCATAGTTCTTGGATTTAAAGATATGATCTTATCTTATGGTCATCGGAACTCGTTTGACTAGTAAGGTTTCGGTTGAATTGGAACCATATTCCTTTGAAGATTATAGTATGAGCGAGATTCGTGAGTGAGCTATGATGGAAATACCTTGGGACGTTAATGATGATGTTTGACTTGAGGTTGTACTTTGTTAATAATGAACTCGTGGGCTATATGAGTTGAAAATGACCGAGTATAAGGGAGTATTTGTTAGTCCTTCGGTTTTGAAACCTTTGAGAATATGTCAAATTTTGGAGTTGAGAGAATGTTATTATGCTTGAGTTGCGATTCCGCAATTGGGAATCCGTGTTATATAAAAGGATGGATGAATTGGCTTGTAATCGATTTGTTAAATCCAGTTGTACCTTACTTTGATAATTTGTCGTACGAGGGTCCCTTGTAAGAGACCTTTGTTATTGGGATGACTTGCTTTGCTATCACCCTAGGTTTGAAACGAGAAATTTTGTGGATTAAACCTTAAACCTTTACTCGTGCCATTGTCCCTTTTCATTTCCATTCTTGAATGTTTTTGTCAAGATTGATCTTTAAGAAATCGCATGCTCGTATCTTCTTTCTTACTCAGATATCTTCATAACTCTACTATCTGCTTTGTCTCTTCCTTGACCTCGTTATTTTCAGCACTCCTCTCTTGTAATCTCGTGCCTTATTTATTCTCGTGTTCTCCTTGAGATTCCTTATCGTTTTCTATCTCGTTGCTCCTTCATCTTTTCTCTAGTGGATTGGATATTCCGTTTGTAAGGCTCAGAGAATAGGCGTGATGTAATTTGGGATTCTTTAGTTAGAATATGTGTCCTTGGATTGAGCAAATTTCATGTTGTATTTCATCATGGGAAATAGGACTTAAGCTTTAGGATGAATCCTAATAGTGATAATGTATCCTCTCTTAGTAGTTTTAGATTTGGAGCTTGGTATTGTAGTGCTATTTTGAGAATTGAGTTGATCATGATAATAGTTCGTTGTTGTTGGGTATTATAACGGTTGCTTGGTATGTCATTTGGGAATTGGATGTCTCTAATTGGTGAATTCTAAAAGAGACTTTGCTTTAGGGAATTTAAACCGGTACCCAAGTTTGAGGAGTTTTGTCATAAATGAAAATCGATTCATTTTGAGTTTTAGATGAATTAAATGATTTGAATGGTTGTCTGATTGCCAAGTGATTGGTCAATTGTGGTTTGGAATTAGTAATTCTCTTTTATTCTTAAGGAATCATCGTTCGAGATTGAGAAATGTTCGTTGCAAACTTTGGATAGTGAGTGCTCAATTGTTATGGATTATAGAGTTAGAATGGTGAACCCATTTATCTTGAGAATTAGTAACCACCATAGTTTGCTAATGTGACTATTTATATTTGAGGCTTCGAGCGTAGTAATGATCGAATTAAGGATGTTATAGCGTATTAAAGAATCTTATAACCGATAATGGATTGTGGATTTGCCCTTGTCGTGAGACCTTGGATGAGGCTAGTTGGATCTTAAATAATTATGTTTGTTGCTTTGATTGTATTTTGACTTTCGAGGACGATAAAGTTCATTGTAAATTTAGGATAATGAATTTGAAGTAAATAAAATCAAGGGATTTTCATGGTAAGTCTCCTTTTACTTGAGGTTGTTAGCGATCATGTTTCCCTGGAGATACATATTTTGTCGGTGGTTTCTAGTAAGAGTTTTGATGAAACTAAGAAGATTAGAGTACGTAATGAATCCTACATGTGGATTGTTAGTTGTAGAGCCTACCGTGCCGATGGATTTCAGTAGATACTAAATGGATCTGAATAATTAGGTTATTGACTTGAAATCTCGTGATTATGGAATATTTTTGTAAGAATTCTGATGATTGAAAATGATGAGTTGCAAATTGGGTAAATTGCTTTCTCTTGAGGATTTGGTTTATTAGTAGAGTTAGTGATGTCGTGTTCTTATAGATCTTCCTGCCGACTTTACCGTGATCTTCCTATCCCTAAGAGTTCGATTTGTTTCGTTTTTGCGTGTTTTGTATATATTTTGTTATCGTGATTTGTGAAATTGATGTTCGAGTTGCTCTATGTACGTGTAATGTCGTGTTATTTTGAGTTTATCCTTGAGAAAACTTCCAAATTTTCATATTGTATTTCCAATCTAAGGTTTCACCGAAGTTTTAAAGATGAGTTTTGTACCTCATTTTTGGAGAAAATAGATTTCTTTCGCTTTTATATTTAGATTTTGCGTTTGGTTGGATGTTCGCACTTATTATTGGAGACGTCTGATAACTAGTCCTACACTTACTAACATTGTTTTGAATTTCGATTTCACTATTTCGACATTAATTTGGTTTGGATAATTTGAGTTCTCGTTCGCGACGGGCACTCTTGAGATCCGTAAGTAAGTTTCGCACTTATGAAAAATTTCCTTAAACCGTTTCGAGAAGATTATCATTTCATAAATGTTTTCCCTTGTAAAAGCTTTCGTGTTGATTTTGTAAACCGATTCTTGTCTTTGATACTTTTGTTTTCTACTCTCAAGTTTCGAGGACGAAACTTTTTAAAAGGTGGGGTGATTGTAACACCCGCAAATGTACCCTATTTTTATAGTAAAAATATTTTACGGATACTTTTCAGCGAAATTTAGTTTTAGTTTAGAATTAAATTTTCCGTGTCTAATTTAGAATTTCCGAGTTCGTTTTCGGACTTTGCGCGAGATTCCGAGTAAATTACGTCTTAAGACGTTATTGACTTTTTCCTTGACTTTTTCCACTTACTCCTTCATATACTCCCTCATAACCTAACTCCGTCACAACTCAAACTTCTTCTTCCTCATACAAACCACCAAAACCTAGCCTCCATATTTGCTCAAGTCTTAGTATCGATCCTACGCCTTCATTTCTTGCTCAAATTCGTTCTAGTTCGTCTCATTCTTTCCCTCTCATCGTCCTCTATCCGTATTGGTAATAAAATTACCGTCTTTCTCGCTTTTCAATTTATCCGTCTTTCTCAAAGGTGAATTATATTCATCTTTTATTATCTAATTGTAGGTGGAGACTAGGAAGGCTTAGAATTCGATTGAAGACGCGAAAAGGTAACGGTGAAGGGTTACTCGATATCATTTACGTGTTTTATGTGTTTTCCATGTTAGAAATCGTATTTAAAATATGATTTGTAAACTTAGGAATTGTGTTGTTGATGATGGTTGTTGTTAATTGATAATTGATATAAGAATTGATGATTTGTAATGATAGATGATGTTGTGTTATGCCTAAGTGAAATTGTGAAATTCGTGTTTTCATGCCCGAGATAGGACGCTGGCAGCGTCCATTGACGCTGGCAGCGTCGTGGGGCGCTGGCAGCGTTGCTTGCTGCCAGTTTCCCAAGTTAACTGCAGTTTTCCTGCACTGACCCCTTTTTGTAAAATGATCATAGATCCTTTGTTACTTGCTTGGTTTGGGCTTGTGATATCTTGTTGGAACCGTAAGAGGATAAAATATCACCTCCATTTGGAATTTCTGCATTTGGATGTCTAGAACTCTAGTTATGACCGTTTGAAGTGGACCCTTGTTTTAGTTGGTTTCCAAAAAACGTTGTTTTGGAGAGGGATCTATGTTTCTTATTTATGGTGCTTCATAAACTTGTTCTAATGTTTATGTATCATGTATTGACTCATTTTTATCATAGTTAAATTTATATAATTCCCAATTCTCATGTTTTGTGACGGTTTTTGGTATGTCCCACTTTGAGTCGGTTTTTACACAAGTTAAATTAATATAATTCCCTTGGCTACCTTTACGTTCGTAAGGCTGGAATGTCGGAACGAGGATGTATCCTACTGCTTAAATGCATGTGTTAGTGGGCATACGACGACGTTGTTGGGAGGCGAACGCTTTGCCTTGATCGACCCGGCCGTCAAATGTTGTGTACTTGCAAGGTGGTGTTATTTGCATGTAGCGTACCACTTGTTATGAGGCTTGTGCTCTTTTCCGCCTCTTTCGTGAATTATATCGACCGAATTTGGGGTACTCGGCGTCTTTGATTGTCCGAGTCTTGGATGCGAAATGTTTATAGCATGTCGAACCGGAAAATGCGATTTCGGGATTCTGGCCAGATTTAGACTAGGACCGTATTTTTATCGTCGTCCTACCAGGAGGAAATTAGTCCACATATACGAAATGAATTGAATCGTGTATGCGTTCAGGGAAATGCTTATCTCGTGGATGCCTTTTAATCATACTTGCCATGTACACGGTGCTAGTGCGTTTCATTTACCGTGAGAGATGTAGTCTTTGTGTCGTCGTTCTTGAATGCGTGATTTCATGATATTATTCATGGTCATTGCATGATTGGGCACCGTCTATGTATTGGAATGTTTGAATGGATGATAATATGATGGATTGATTGTGATCATCGCATGACTTGGCATGGTTTGTTTGTCGAGTCTCAATCTTATCAAACTTATACCGCTAACGGTGAGATACAAGCCCTAGTGAGCGTATTCGGTTGCCTAAGAGTGTCTTTCCCGAGTCTTTGAATAACATGATGGACTCGGATTTGTATTCCATATGCTCTTATCATTATTTATCGAATTGCCTATCTATCCTTATCGTATCCCACATTTATATCTATATATGCATGATTTTACTTTTGTATTTCCTTGGATGTACGTTTAATGTGATATGGCTGGGAGAACCCGGAGTTACTCCCCACTGACTGTGGCATTCATGTTTTTCATGGATGAACAGGTTGCTTGCATGGATGGCTTTGCTTATGCTATTTTGGGTTCGGGTGTGAGCTAGCGGGCGTGTCATGGAGGTTTCACCTCTAGACGATTGTAGTAGTTT
>JAIUZE010007580.1:0-10286 GCA_022085475.1 Heliosperma pusillum | reverse complement strand
TCTTAGGCAATCGAATACGCTCACTAGGGCTTACATCTCACCGTTAGCGGTATAAGATTGATAAGATTGAGACTCGACAAACATACCATTCCAAGTCATGCGATGACCACAATAAATCCAACATATTATCATCCATTCACGAACCAAGTCCTTGACGCTGCCAAGTCATGCAATGACCATGAATGAAATCATGAAATCACGCATTTAAAGACAACGACACAAAACGACAACTCTCACGGTAAATGAAACGCACTAGCATCGTGTACATGGCAAGTATGATGAAAAGGCATCCACGGAATAAAGCATTTCCCGGAACGCATACACGATAAAGCATTTCGCGTATGTAGACTAATTTCCTCCTGGTAGGACGACGATAATAAGACGTTCCTAGTCTAAATCTGGCCAGACTCTCGGAATAAAGCATGTTCCGATTCGACATGCGATAAAGCATTTCGCATCCAAGACTCGGGCTTATAATAATAAATGTCGAGTACCCCAAATTCGGTAGATCAATTCACGAAAGAGGCGGAAAAGAGCACAAGCCTCATAACAAGCGGTACGCTACATGCAAATAACACCACCTCGCAAGTACACAACATTTGACGGCCGGGTCGATCAACGCATACCGTTCAACTCCCAACAACGTCGTCGTATGCCCACTAACACATGCAATTAAGAAGTAGGATACCTCTCCGTTCCGACATTCCAGCCTTACGAACGGGAAGGTAGCCAAGGGAATGAGAGTACAAAGCACAAGACAAAATAGTGCTCAAACCGTCACATTTGTAAAAACTGACTCAAAGTGGGAACATACTAAAAACCGTCACAAAACATGAGAATAGGGAATCATATAAGTTCAAATATGATAAACATGAGTCAACACATGATACATAAGCATTAGAACAAGTTTATGAAGCATACTGAATAAAAACATAGATCCCTCTCCAAAACAACAAGTTTGGAAACTAACTAAAACAAGGGTTCACTTCAAACGGTCATAACTAGAGTTCTACATATGGGAATGCAGAAATTCCAAGTGGAGGTGATAGCTTATCCTCTTACGGTTCCAACAAATGGTCACAAGCCCAAAACAAGCAAGTAACGAAGGAGATATGAGCATTCTACCAAAAAGGGTCGGTGCTGTGAATTTACACGAGTCCACCCGAGAACCAACAACACCTTCCTATCATTTCCCATTTTACAAGTAAAAGTGATCTTACAAAATAGATGGGGTATTTCCGAAATAGATGGGGTATTTTCGAATTAGATGGGGTATTTTCGAACTAGATGGGGTATTTTCGAATTAGATGGGGTATTTTCGAATTAGATGGGGTATTTTCGAAATAGATGGGGTATTTTCGAATTAGATGGGGTATTTTCGAAATAGATGGGGTATTTTCCTAATCGATCTAGCAACTAGCTAAACAATCAATATTCATCATCAACAATCATCAACTAACAACAATCATCCTCAAAATCATAAGTTCTAAGCTTTCTAATTGTATTCCAAAAACGAATTCTAACATGGAAATCATGTAAAACACGTAAATGATATCGAGTAACCCTTCACCGTTACCTTTACGCGTCTTTAATCGATTCTAAACCTTCCTAGTCTCCACCTACATACAATTAGATAATAAAAGATGAATATCATTCACCTTGAGAAAGACGGATAATTTAAAAAGCTAGAAAGACGGTAATTTTATTACCAATACGGATAGAGGAAGATTAGGGAAGAAGAATAAGACGAACTTACGTGAATTCTATCGAGTAATGAAGAAGTTATGGTGAATCAAAGATCGAAAAATGAAGAGGGAGGCTAGCTTGAGATTTCTTAAAGAGGAAGAGGGTTTGTGTTTGATTTTGGAGTAATGAATTAGGTTAAGGGAAAAAGAGTATAAGTAAGGAAAAGTCAACCAAAAAGTCAAACTCGCCTTTAGA
The DNA here is from genome assembly GCA_022085475.1 of Heliosperma pusillum. Classification (NCBI taxonomy): domain Eukaryota; kingdom Viridiplantae; phylum Streptophyta; class Magnoliopsida; order Caryophyllales; family Caryophyllaceae; genus Heliosperma; species Heliosperma pusillum. The sequence goes on along the minus strand of JAIUZE010007580.1, from coordinate 8,345 downwards.
CGGCCTTTTCATGAAATCTCGCAGAAATTCCAAATACGAACTCGGAAATTCAAAATTCGACTCGGAACTTAAAATTATAAATTAAAACTTAAAATCGCTGACACGATTTCGTAAAATATTTCTATTAGAAAAATAGGGTACATTTCCGGGTGTTACAATCACCCCACCTTTTAAAAAGTTTCGTCCTCGAAACTTGAGATTAGAAAACAAAAGTATCAAGGACAAGAATCGGTTTACAAAATCAACACGAAAAGCTTTTATAAGGGAAACATTTATGAAACGAGGTTCATCTCGAAAACGGTTTAAGGAAAATTTCATAAGTGCGAAACTTACTTACGGATCACAAGAATGCTCGTCGCGAACGAGAACTCTAATTATCCAAACCAATCTTTGTCGAAATAGTGAAGTCGAAATTCAAAGCAACGTTAGTAAGTGCAGGACTAGTTATCAGACGTCTCCAATAACAAGTGCAGACATCCAACCAAACGCAAAATCCAAATATAAAAGCAAAAGAAATCCATCTTCTCTAAAAAGAGGGTACACAAACCATTTTTAAACTTCTTTGAAACGTTAAATTAGAAATATAATATGGAAATTTGAAAGTTTTATTAAAGATAAAATCAAATAACAAGACATTACACGTACATATAGCGACTCGAACTTAAAGTTCACAAATCACGATAACAAAATATAATCATCTAGGATCCAACTAGCCTCATCCAAAGTCTTACGACAAGGGAAAATTCACAATCCATTATCGGTTATAAGAATTCTTTAATAAACCAACATCCTTAATTCGATCATTACTACGCCTGAAACCTCAAATATAAATAGCCACATTAGCAAAACTACGGAGGTTACTAATCCTCAAGATAATGGGTTCACCATTCTATCTCTATATTCCATAACAACTGAGCACTCACTATCCAAAGCTTGCTACGAATATTTCTCAATCTCAAACTTCCTTAAGAATCAAAGAGAATTACTAATCCCAAACCGCAAATGACCAATCACTTGGAAATCAAACAACCATTCAAATCATCTATTTCATCTAAAACTCAAAATGAATCGATTTTCATTGATGACAAAACTCCTCAAACTTTGGGTACCAACTCAATTACCCTAAAGCAAAGTCTCTTTTAGAATCCACCAATTAGAGACATCTAATTCCCAAATGGTCTCCAAGGTAACTATTATGATAATAAACAAAACCACTATAATTCCAATAAACTTGAACTTCGAATTAACACACCACATCAAACTCGAAAAACTAAAGCCACCAAGAGAGGATACATCATCACTATTAGGATTCATCCTAGAGCTTAAGTCTTATTTCTCATGATCAAATACAACCTGAACTTTGCTCAATCCAAAGACACATCTTCTAACTAAAGAATTCCAAAATACATTACTCTTACTCTCTGAGCCTTACAAACGGAATATCCAATCCACTAAGGAAAAGATGAAGCGGCAACGAGATAGGAAACGATAAGAAATCTCAAGGAGAACACGAGAATAAAATCAGGCACGAGATTAAAAGAGAGGAACGCTGAAAATAACGAGGGCAAGAAAGAGACAAAGCAGATAGTAGAGTTATGAAGATATCCGCGTAAGAAATAAGATACGAGTATGCGATTTCTTAAAGATCAATCTTTACAAAAGCATTCAAGAATGGAAATGGAAAGGAATGATGGCACGAATAAAGGTTTAAGGTTTAATCCACAAAGTTTCTCCTTTCAGACTTAGGGTGATAGTAAAGCAACTCATCCCAAAACAAAGGTCTCTTACAAGGGACCATCGTTCCATGCACAATCATCAAAGTAAGGTACACCTAGACTTGATAAATCGCCTACAACCCAAATCATCCATCCTTTCATATCACACGGATTCCCAATTGCGAAATTGTAACTCAAGTATAATAACATTCCTTTAGCTCAAATATTCAACACAAACTCAAAGGTTTGTTTAATTGAAGGACCAACAAATACTCTCTTATACTCGGTCACTTTCAAGTCTATAGCCCATGAGTTCATTATTATCAAAGTACAACCTCAAGTCAAACATCATCATCAACATCCCAAGGTATTTCCATCATAGATTACATCATCGAACCTCGCTTATATCTATAATCCTCAAGTAATATGGTTCAACTTACAACGAAACCTTACTACTTCAAACGAGTCTCCGATACCATAAGATAAGATCATACCTTTAAATCCAAGAACTATAGCCAAATGCTTTTCCACCAAGCATACACTTACAAACACACAAAAGGAAACCACAAGACGTCACTAAATCTCAAAAGCAATTCGCACCTTAAGATACCATTCAAAACTTCTTATTTACACCAATTAGACATATCATAAGCATGGTCTTCAAAACAATAATAAACTTCTAAGTCCAAAAGACTAACTTACTAATTGAGTTAAGAAGTCATAGCCAACTCATTCGACCTTACACCATCGAATATCATGAACTATTTACACATTAGTCATGACAAGCATCAAGCATTAAAATCATCAATATAGGGTGAATTTAGATCTACACTATTTTCCTCAAATCACAAATCATTCTAACCAACACTAATATTCCACAAAGTTCAAAGTTCTTCCGATCAAGTACAATATACCACAAACAAAAGGGTATGACATCCATAAAAATGTTACATGAGGAAGGTAAAGATACCAATGGTAAGATGGAGGAACTATCAAGAGTAATTTCCAAGAGGCAACAAGTTGGAAAAGAAAGAAGTGCATAGATAGAAGGAAGAGAGCATAATACAATAAGGACGAGAGAATTCAAAGATGAGGAAGAAATACAATTCAAATAGGCTAGTAAATCTTCAAATCTCCGGTAGAGGATACTTCTTCTAGGTAACACAATGATCCACCTTAAGACGGTAGATACAAACAAACATAACATCACTCAACACAATCAACAAACAAGTTAGAACCTAACAAACATCAAGTACACCAAGAATACCAAGTAAAGTCCTTAAGTCTACCCATCTCTCCTTTATTATTTCAAGGTCAAGTAGTTTAAGTTAGGGTTCACGTGTGTGCGTCGGGAGCGATCAAAGCTCTGATACCAACTGTGACAACCCTCGCGAATGCGGAAATATAAAACATACAAGCATGTGAATTATATAGCGGAAATAGGTAGTTTTAAAAAACTTTTATACATGCAAGTTAAATAAAACGAGGAGTGTCAAAATATTACAAACTAAGTACGGAAATACAACAAAGAGACGGGGTCTCTTAAAATGTTAGCAAAGAACAAGTGTTTAGCAAAACTAGCTAATATCGTCTAGAGGTGAAAACTTCCAGGGACAACGCCCGCTAGCTCACACCCGAACCCCAAAATGTCACATCCAAAAAGGCATCCAAAGCAAGCAACCTGTTCATCCATGAAAAACATGAATGCCACAGTCAGTGGGGAGTAACTCCGGGTTCTCCCAGCCATATCACATCAAACGTACATATAAGGAAATACAAAAGTAAAGCATGCATATATAGATATACATGTGAGTTACAATAAGAAAAGATAGGCAATTCTATAGATAATGATAAGAACGTAAGAGGCACAAATCCGAATCCATAATGATATTCAAAGACTCGGGAAAGACACTCTTAGGCAATCGAATACGCTCACTAGGGCTTACATCTCACCGTTAGCGGTATAAGATTGATAAGATTGAGACTCGACAGACAAACCAGTCAAGTCATGCGATGATTACACAAAATCCAACATATTATCATCCATTCACGAACCAAGACATGACGGTGTCCAATCATGCAATGACCATGAATAACATCATGAAATCACGCATTCAAAGACGACACAAGACAACAACTCTCACGGTAAATGAAACGCACTAGCATCGTGTCCCAGCAAGAATGATTAAAAGGCATCCACGAGATCACATTTCCCTGAACTCATACCCGATCACATTTCGTATATGTAGACTAGTTTCCTCCTGGTAGCACGACGATAATAATACGGTCCTAGTCTAAACCTGGCCAGGATCTCGGATAATCACGTGTTCCGATTCGACATGCGATGACGTTTCGCATCCAAGACTCGGGCTTACAATATATATGCCGAGTACCCCAAATTCGGTAGATCAATTCACGAAAGAGGCGGAAAAGAGCTCAAGCCTCATAACAAGCGGTACGCTACATGCAAATAACACCACCTCGCAAGTACACAACATTTGACGGCCGGGTCGAACAACGCATAGCGTTCAACTCCCAACAACGTCGTCGTATGCCCACTACACATGCAATTAAGCAGTAGGATACCTCTCCGTTCCGACATTCCAGCCTTACGAACGGAAAGGTAGCCAAGGGAATGAGAGTACAAAGCACAAGACAAAATAGTGCTCAAACCGTATCATTTGTATAAACCGACTCAAAGTGGGACATAGCAAAAACCGTCACAAAACATGTGATACATGCGAATGAGATATCATAAATCCAAAACACGAATCAATACATGATACCCAAGCATTAGACCAAGTTTAAGAAGCATAATAAATAAGAAACATAGATAACTCTCCAAAACAACAAGTTTGGAAACTAACTAAAACAAGGGTTCACTTCAAACGGTCATAACTAGAGTTCTACATATGGGAATCCAGAAATTCCAAGTGGAGGTGATAGCTTATCCTCTTACGGTTCCAACGAATGGTCACAAGCCCAAAACAAGCAAGTAACAAAGGAGATATGAGCATTCTACCAAAACGGGTCGGTGCTGTGAATTTACACGAGTCCACCCGAGAACCAACAACACCTTCCTATCATTTCCCATTTTACAAGTAAAAGTGATCTTACAAAATAGATGGGGTATTTTCGAAATAGATGGGGTATTTTCGAACTAGATGGGGTATTTTCGAACTAGATGGGGTATTTTCGAATTAGATGGGGTATTTTCGAAATAGATGGGGTATTTTCGAATTAGATGGGGTATTTTCGAAATAGATGGGGTATTTTCGAATTAGATGGGGTATTTTCGAAATAGATGGGGTATTTTCGAATTAGATGGGGTATTTTCGAACTAGATGGGGTATTTTCGAATTAGATGGGGTATTTTCGAATTAGATGGGGTATTTTCGAAATAGATGGGGTATTTTCCTAATCGATCTAGCAACTAGCTAAACAATCAATATTCATCATCAACAATCATCAACTAACAACAATCATCCTCAAAATCATAATTTCTAAGCTTTCTAATTGTATTCCAAAAACGAATTCTAACATGGAAATCATGTAAAACACGTAAATGATACCGAGTAACCCTTCACCGTTACCTTTAAGCGTCTTTAATCGATTCTTAACCTTCCTAGTCTCCACCTACATACAATTAGATAATAAAAGATGAATATCATTCACCTTGAGAAAGACGGATAATTTAAAAAGCGAGAAAGACGGTAATTTTATTACCAATACGGATAGAGGAAGATTAGGGAAGAAGAATAAGACGAACTTACGTGAATTCTATCGAGTAATGAAGAAGTTATGGTGAATCAAAGATCGAAAAATGAAGAGGGAGGCTAGCTTGAGATTTCTTAAAGAGGAAGAGGGTTTGTGTTTGATTTTGGAGTAATGAATTAGGTTAAGGGAAAAAAAGTATAAGTAAGGAAAAGTCAACCAAAAAGTCAAACTCGCCTTAAGACGGCCTTTTCATGAAATCTCGCAGAAATTCCAAATACGAACTCGGAAATTCAAAATTCGACTCGGAACTTAAAATTATAAATTAAAACTTAAAATCGCTGACACGATTTCGTAAAATATTTCTATTAGAAAAATAGGGTACATTTCCGGGTGTTACAAAGAATATCTTCAAAGAAAAAGAGTTTCTACAAAACTTAAATTCTATCATAGGTAGAAGATGAAATTGCTACTATTTTCCTTGCATTGAATAGTGAAGTCGGATCTTGTCATTCAGCTTTACTTGAATCATTTGAAGACTTCGAAATCTGCAGGGAGAACTAAAATAAGTAAATGAACATTCAACATCTTTTTTAAGTATCGAATCCACCAGCAACTAAGAATTAAATTAACAATGATAAACAAATACTAAATTATTTTTATCATATAGCTAATGCAAGTTGCTCTGTCTTCCCTAAAAAATATTAATCACTCTATCATGGCTTTTCTTATGTCTGTGACTTATCCCCCATATTTTTGTGGTATCATCAATACTAATTTCATCAATTCTATATTAAAATCAATATTCATCAATATAAGAAATTTGAGACCAACATTGGAATGTGTACATTATTTAACCAACCTATGATAGTGTCAATATTTACCATCATTCAGCCTAATAGTATCTTTTTTTCCCTAATTATTCTACAATAAAATTTGAACATTCAGTTCTTGACCAAATATCATATATCAGCAACAAAATTTACTCCAAACAACTTTTGCGTGTTATAAAAGACAGTAAGTCTCAATACTCTTCAAAAGTGATTATAAAATATAAGAATAGGTAGTGAAATTAAAATACCTCAGAATTAGCCATGTGTAGAACTGTTTTTGCAAGACCTAAAAACTCAGGGGGTGCTTTTCCACTACTCATAACATCTAAAACAAGGAGTTAGTCTCATTGTTCTTGGTCTGTAGCACTTCATTTTGTTTTATCAGCACTTTATTTTTCTCTGTCAAATCAGCCATGGCCTTCTCTGTATTCTGCAAGGCTAAACTATTTTTTCTAGTTTCGTGAAATCCTTCTTTCCTTAATATACCACGCACACCGAATATGTCACTTTGTTTCACACCAAATCCGTAACCCACAGGACGTTTAGGGACATCTTCTGCATACATTAGCTTGTTAAAAGTTTCGTTCTCCACTTGTACTTGTGACTTATCGGGATTGAAGAGAGATTCAGTATAAGCATTAGCCTCCAAATCAGACTGTAAAGAAACACTGGTAAAATTAAAAATGTTGCAGACTGTAAAAACTTGAGAGTTCACAACTCTCTCCTATAATAAATATACTACTTTCTTAAATTAGATACAAAGGTAAATACAAGTGTTTTCTTTGGGAAAAAAAAATAGAAAGACATGTAGTAAAATTAGATAAGAAAGCCAACATGTATTTGTCTTTTACCAGAAAATCTTCCGTTTTTGTGTCCTTCACAAAGGTTCCGTCCTTCTTCTTATGAGTTTGCTTAAAACTTCCAATTCACTTGGATCTCTTTTATTGTAATCTTCCTGTTGATCGCCATCAGAAAAACTTAGTTCGCCATCATCTTAAATGAAATTCTAATGAAACTTATAAACATAGACAAATGGTAGAATGTATACAAAATCGGCACGTATATTAGCATAGCTGGTAGACCAAGTTGTATGAGCATGGTTATATGATGCTCGTGCTTCTTTTCCACATCGAGAAAGTTTCTACAAAAAAAAGAATATAGACATTTTTAATGCATAATTAGAGAAAAATCCATGTTTCACTAATTAGTTAAAAGACATACCTCGCCCTTTTCCGAACACCAATAGTCGACCAAATGAATCCAACTGTCACGAGGATGTCCTTTAGGTCTAGCTTGATAGACTTCTTCTTTTTTATTAATATCCGGATTAAAAAAATGTTTTCTTTAGGGAATGCCAATAATGCCTTACACTTTTGCCTATCCGCTTCAGAATTCCTCGGTCATAATGGTCGCCATCAGGATTAACAAAATGTGTAACACCCGGAAATGTACCCTATTTTTCTAGTAGAAATATTTTACGGAATCTTTTCAGCAAATTTAAGTTTTAATTTAGAATTTAATGTTTCGAGTCGAATTTACAATTTCCGAGTTCGTATTTGGAATTTCCGCGAGATTCCATGAGAATCCCGTCTTAAGGCGTCTTTGACTTTCCTTGACTTTTAAGTCGTCTTTGACTTTTCTTGACTTTTAAGTCGTCTTTGACTTTTCTTGACTTTTGAGTCGTCTTTGACTTTCGTTGACTTTTCCGCCTCACCCTTTACTTATACTCCCTCATACTCCTTAACCTAATTCATTCACACAACTCAATCTTCTTCTTCCTCACCTTAAACACCAAAAACCTTGCCTCCATTTTGATCCGTCTTAGCTTCGTCGCTACTCCTTCGTTACTCGCTCAAATTCCCGTAAGTTCGTCTTATTCTTCCCCTCTTAGCTTCCTCTATCCGTATTGGTAATAAAATTACCGTCTTTCTCGCTTTTTAAATTATCCCTCTTTCTCAAGGTGAATGATATTCATCTTTTATTATCTAATTGTATGTAGGTGGAGACTAGGAAGGTTTAGAAATCGATTAAAGACGCGAAAAAGTAACGGTGAAGGGTTACTCGATATCATTTACGTCTTTTA